>JAEPRD010000348.1:0-13369 GCA_016758985.1 Mucor saturninus | reverse complement strand
CAATTTTCACTCCATTTTCATTTTTTTTTTTTTTCTTCATGTTAGGTCTGGGGCTTTTGGGTTGCTCTCACTTGTGGGGGTATACCTTGAGGTCTCCTGTGCGGGTTGTCAGTGGGACTCTGGGGGTATCTTCGGGTATCTTCAGCAGTTTCCGCTGTCAGCGCAAGCAGGAGATCTCTAACAATTTTATTTTATAAAAATGAAAATGAAAAAATAGCAATTATCAAATAATGAGTAATTTGAATCCAGAGCTTATTAAATATGACCGTTTTTTTTTTATAATTGATGCATTGCTGATCATGTTTATTGAAATTATTCGGGACTTTTTCTATACTACTTCATGCGTTTACATACAGTCGGTGTCTAAAAAGAATGAATTTTTTTGAAAATTCATCACAAAAATTTTGTAACCCTCATCTTAAATAAAACAACTTTTATAAGCCGGCAATGACCAAAGTTTACGAAATTACTCCTACGAGACTTGCAGATCCTGAGGGAACTGACAATGAAGTTGAACTTATAAAATTAGGAGCCATTCACTACTTGCAGCAACTTGGATTCCTGCCAAGCAGCCATCGGCACCATGGTTGGTGTGAATCGTCCTAACGTTCAAAATGCAGTAGGAAGGGTGGTTCAAACTGGTAGTTTTTTAAAGAGAAAGAGTCCTGGAAGACCAAACAGTTTGAATGATTATATAGCTCGACATCTAGAACGTATTATTAGAAAAGAGCCATTCCAAATAGTGGGTCAAATTTCAGAAGAATTACGTTTAATGGATAAACCTCATGCAGCAACCACTGTGAGGCGTTGGCTCAAGGAACTCGGTTTCAAACATTATTTCCCCTCTTTGAAGCCACTTTTAACCGATAATCAAAAGGAAAGACGTCTTCTTTGGGCAAGAGAACACGTCAATTGGACTTATGAACAATGGAAGAAGGTTATATGGTCCGATGAGCCTAGATTCGGGATCCATGACAACGATGGCTTCCCGCACCTTCTCAGAAAGGAAGGAGAGCGTTACCAGAGTTGCCATGTGTTACGCTTTGTAAAATACGGAGGTGGTAGTGTGATGGTTTGGTCTTGATTATGGTCTGGGGTTGTGGTCCTTTAGTGTTTGTTGATGGAAATATGGATCAGGATATTTACGTGGATGAAATGTCCAATAATCTGATTCCATTTATTTTAAATCTTCCAAGATTGACACAGAGCAATTATATTTACCAGGAGGATAATGCTCCTTGCCATGTGGGAGGTTATGCCCAGTGATGGAAGGCATCCCATGCTATGAATTTGATGGAGAGCTGGCCTGCTCAAAGTCCGGATTTGAATCCAATTGAGCATGCTTGGGGCGAGCTGTCTCGCAGGATGAAGCATAAGCAGTTACTCATCCATGAAATTAAAACTTTGAAGCGACAGCTTAAAGCAACATGGGAGGAAGTGAGTGTTGAATTTTTTCAATCACTTTACGAAAGTATGTCAAATAGATGTAGGGCTGTGATAGAAGCAAAAGGCGATATCACGAGATATTAAATCTGTTTTTTTTCTATATATTTTTATTAATAAGACTTTTATCTTTTTTCCCAATAAGTTTAAAGACATGAGATAATGTAGTAGTTGTTCAATAGTGAAACGAAGCAAATAACTTTATTTTGAATTCCCAAAAAAAAAAAAATGGATCATTCTTTTTAGACACCGACTGTACTCCCATAATAAGAAAGGGTGCGTACATTTTCAATCGAATTTTTCATATAGTAAACTGTCGTTTCCGTACGTCCTTTCACGCCAAAAAAATGTTCAGAATCATCTAAAATATTATATTGGATTATTAGGTTTTGATTTTAAGATTTTTTTTTAAGAACCCCAAAATTGACCAAAACACAAAGGGTATACCTCGAGGAAAATATTAAAATTTACAAATGCACCTTTTAGGAACCCTTCCCGTAAGTTTAAAAAAAAAAGTGTCCATAGATAACTAGGCCCAAATTTTACGCTTTTTCTATTGGTAGCATTTGTGGAGCAGTTTTACTATAACAATAATTGTATTTAACGCCCACGTAAAAAATCAGTTTGTGTTAGACAAAATTTATATCTTTTATATAAAATTACACTCTAAAATATATCCAACGATGCGCATAATTTTTTTGGACATTTTGGGCATAAGTTTATTTTAGTAAAAGTTTAATGCTCAACGACTTTACTTTGACACGAAAATTATAGGATCCCGTTTTTTATTCAGTTTTAAAAAAAAGGTACGCCGTATGATTCGGAGATTAAAATAATAACCTCATGGCTGCCAAAAATGGTCCCAAACTTCATTGCTGTCTTGTCAATGACTAATTTGATCGTTGCCATTGTGTTGCTGTAATGGTAATACATTTTATATGCTTCTTGCTGTACGACTTTTCCTATTACATTCCATGTGAAGAGTTTAAAAAGATGAACTACATGGATATGTATGCGATGTTATTGTTGTATAAAACCCCTCCACCATCTTTTTGTAATGGTCCCTAACCTTTTATATACATTTATGTGCGTTTGTCGACTAACACTCTTCAGAAAAGAAGGATCCTGCCACATTCCACTCAAAGAAGTCGAATTAATTATCAATGCACGATTAGAGCTTTCTTTATTTTTTGTAAACACTCCATTGTAAGAAGTAAATAACAAAGACTCATTTATTCCACTATTTCATCTATTAGGTTATATAAGTATTGTATTGCATTTTGATATGTGGAATATGTCTTACTTTTAAATGAAATGGTGTTGAGGATAAGGGTGAATTAGGATCTTATTTACCTGTTGACTGAACGAAACCCTTTTTTGAACAACCTTTTTTAACTGTCCTACAGCTATTCATGCATTTTAGGACGATGAAGCTTTTTGTAAACGATTATTTTATTGTCATAATCTATGATGTTCTCAGCAGTTTTAAATTGTAATGTGTATTTTTTCTATCTGCATTGGACATGTTATGTATATTTAGTCTTCGTTGTTAGACGGGCTTGCTTCACTCTTTTGTTGTAGTTCTCGATATGACGCACAACTTACTTATCTTTATTCGCTACTTACACACACAAATTCCTACAGGAAGGTATGATAGCAGCTTTGCAAGGAGAATATTTGCCAACAATGTTGATTTGGTCAAAGAGTACTTTGTAAGCTTCGAATAAAAAAAATCGAGTTACACGACCTGCCTCGCGTCAATGAAAAAACACGTCCACAAAATAATTTTTTCACATATATTTTTTTTTGTTTTGTTTCTCCTACATTATACATAAAAAAAAAAATGGCAGATTTAATCGAGAAAGGTAAACCGAATATACCACCAAGGTTATGTTTGAAACCTAAATAGGTCTAAATGATATTGTAGCCCAAGACTTGTTGAAGGATGTTGACATGGACGCATTCTTCAGTGATGAAGAGGAGTTTGCTCCAGCTCCAGCTCCTCCTGCAGTAGATCAAACCATGACGGAAAAGTTTGCCAACGTCAAGATATATAATGGCTTCAGCGAACCAGAGTACGTGGGTATTTAAACCCTTCGCCGAACATATCCTTGTTAACACCCACCTGTAGATACAATATGGACGATCCCGTGTTTTTATATAGAATGTTTTACCGTTCCTTGTTTCCTTACAAGACCTATTTTCACTGGCTCAACTATGACATTACACCCACCCGAAGCTTTACTCATCGTGAATTCAGTTTTACACTTGCCAATGATATTTACCTTCGTTTCAAGTCCTTTCCAAACGGGGATGCATTAAAAAAAGAAATCGAAAGATTACAGCCTGTCAAAATTGATATTGGTGCTGTCTATAGTATCAAAGTAAGTATACTCCTTCTTTTTTATCCTTCGACCTTTTTCACTTATACAACTTAAACAGCCAGCAGATAAAAAGACGGTGAGCGAAAAAGCTTTTAAACCTTTAGAAAAAGAATTTGTACTCGATATTGATATGACGGATTATGATGATGTACGTACCTGTTGTCAAGGAGGAGATATTTGTTTGCTTTGCTGGGAGTTCATGACCGTCGCCATCAAGATTATTGATGCTTCTCTTCGAGATGACTTTGGATTCGAACATATCATGTGGGTCTATTCAGGTCGTCGTGGTGTGCATTGTTGGGTATGTGATGAGAAAGCTCGTAAATTGGATAATGAGAACCGAAAGGCCATCATTAGTTTCTTGGATATCATTAAGGGAGGTAGTCAAGTTGCACGTAAAGTGAGATTACCTGTGTTATTACATCCATCGCTTGAGTAAGAAGGGAAAGAATGAATTCAAAGAAAGAGAAAGACTAAAACCTATTGTTGACTTTAGACGCTCCTTCACCGTTGTCGAAGAGTATTTCGAGCCACTTTTGTTGCAATCGATGGGTATCTTGGACACACCAAAGGAGTCTCATAAAGTGTTAATGATGACAGACGATCAAGTGAAGGAGGCTTTGGCGGAAAAGTGGGCTGACCCAACAAAAACAGCACACGAGAAATGGGAAATGTTGATCAAGGAAGAGCAAAAAAGGAAAAGCAAGGATACCTGTGCCTCGAGAGATATCATGTTTCAATACTGTTATCCTCGCCTTGATGTCAAGGTTTCTACTAACATTAACCATTTGCTGAAGAGTCCATTCTGTGTGCATCCAAAGACATGTAAGTTTTCATATGGGCAATATAAGATGGGACGATTGACAGTTTTACAGTAAAGGTGTGTGTGCCCATTAAGCCAGAAGAGTGTGAATCTTTCAATCCAATGACAGTACCTACCTTGACCAAATTAAGGCAAGAAATTATTGAACACGATAAACTGCCAGGCGCAGATAAAACCATACCTGACTATAAAAAAACATCGCTTAAATCCTACGTTGAATATTTCGATAAATTCGTAAAGAACATGCTGAACGAAACTATCAAGGAAAAGCGTGAAGCAGCTGCCATGTCCATGGATTTTTAAAATTTAATAAAACAAGCGCTTTTTTGAAAAACAAGACCAAATTCGTGACGGTTTTGTCACAAGGGTACCCCCCATTGAAATTTAATTTTTTTTTTTTTTTTAATATAATAGTTCTTATCATTGGAGAACGACTACGGAATACCATGTTGAAATGTGTCAATTTACTTCCAAGACATGCTGGAAATAAATTATTTGTATTCAGACTTTTAACGAGACCCAAACATACCAGCGTGCATCAAAATAATAAAACTCCACCCTTTTTCTCTTCCACCGAACCCACCAGTGCAATTTTAACCGAACTTGTGTATGGACGCAAACGAATTTATACCAGCTTACAAAGTATAGGAAAATCGAAATCCTCTACTGCTTCTCGGAGTTGTATCGCTTCACCTGTCACTTCGTCTCCGCTTTCTTGGGAGTGGGATCAACCTGCTGAAGATATCCATGGTAATAGACCCAAAAAAGAATGGTATCAGTTGAAAAGAAATAAAGGCGGTGCAAGTTTTGTTAATTCTGCGAAACAGAATATGAGAGAGATGTTTCTACCTGTTGGGTAAACAAAAAAAAATAATGTTTTTTGACAGTTTAACACATTTTGGATTATACTAAAACTCAACAATGCAGATACCCAGATACAGTGCATGACTGTTATCGCAAGTTTCATTTATGGCTCTTTTTAGAAACTTATGTTGGATCAGCCGTGAGTTTTCTTTAGAGATGGCTCAAAATATATTAAGGAAATTAATTTGGAAGGTTATTTAGGTCGGTGTACTATGTTCGCAAGCCATGTTGGCTACATTAGGTCTAGGTGTAGCAGAATCCGTGGGTGGTGCTGTTGCTATTCAATGGTAAATTATCAAAAATGAGAAAATCATGTTGAATTATGCCTAACCAATCATGCACGATTAGGGTGCTGAAGGATGGCATTGGTGAAATCGGTAAACTATTCTTCATCAAACGATATGCAAGTTCTTTTGATTCACATCCTAAAACCTGGAAATTTGTAAAGTAATTCCCTACTTCTAAAAGAAAAAAAATCGCGCGATTTTAACATGTATTTACATATAAAGGTGTGCGAGATCTTTTCTTCCGTTGGGTCGTTCCTTCAATTATGCACATCTATTGTTACACCAAAACTTTTCTTACCATTGGCCGCCACAGGCAATATGTTTGAACTGATTCATGAAAGTATCTGGGTAGCAAGCCATATGATCTTTACTAAGAATTTCTCTGTAAGTGTCACAACATGATTATTCTGTGATTTATTAACTCTTCAATAAACAGCCAAACGGTAATATTGGTGATATTGTGGCCAAGGACGATGCCCAAATGTCAACTGCCCATTTACTAGGCATGCTGACAGGCGTCGGATTCATCTCGGTCTCTCATGCACCTGCCTTTTTATTCTGCGTATTTGCAGTCCTTTCACCCATTAACCTGTGGACTACCACCAAAATGCTGCACGCAGCTAAATTCGAGATTTTGAACCAAGCCAAATTAACATTACTGAGTCGAGAATTTATTGATACCAATGGTGTATCGGATTATGATCAATTAAAGGATCGCGAGATCATGTTTGGTGAGTGGATCAAACCCAGTTATGGTAAGAAGGGTGGAATTGCTGTCAAAATCAAATTGGGTCCCAGTGCAGAACAAGCATTTGGTGCTACGGGCGAAGTAGAAGCCAACGTAAATGTGATGCGCCATGAGAATTATCTGTTGAATTATCGCAAAAATACAATGTATGTCTTATTTCATCAGGATGCAGAATCCAACGATGTAATCAAGTCTATTCTGCACTCGTTGAAATTCCATGATAGTCTTTCGCAATCGGGAATCACGCTAGAAAATGACTGGGAAGGTTATGTTCAAACTTTGGAAGATAGTTTGGGCTGGACAAAGGAACATTTCCCTAAATTCGTGGCTAAATTGGATCAAAAGAACTGGCAGAGCGATATTGTCTATTGGAATGATGGGTAATTAAACACACACAAAAAATGCGTGCTTTTTAATAACATGAATTTTTATTTTATTTTAATAGTGGTATGCGTTTGGCCTGGAAAGACCATGAAGAAGAAAGCAACGAACCTGAGATATTCAACTAGGACCTTTTTTTTGGAAAAATAAAAAAAAAATTAAATTACCTAAACGCCACAGAAAAATCACCATTGAAAAAGAGTCACGGGGATGAAAAAAATTTTGCCAATACTTTTTTGTAGGGCCTCTGGCCCCTCTCGTTTAAAAATCTTTCTCTTTCATTCATTGTAATTTATATAATATGAAGTATCTCGCAGCCTACCTTCTTCTTGTTTCCGGTGGTAAGACCCAACCCACTGCCGCTGACGTCAAGGCCATCATGGCCTCTGTTGGTGTTGAAGCCGAGGAGGAACGTTTAACCTCTTTGATCTCTGCCCTTAAGGGTAAGAACGTTGACGAGGTAATTTATAGATGAGAAAAATACATTGTCACCATGGCAACCATTATTAAATCCCTTTCTTTTTCTTTTCTAGCTCGTCGCTGAAGGTTTGGAGAAGATGTCCTCCGTCCCCACTGGTGGTGCCGCTGCTGCCTCTGGTGCCGCTGCCGCTACCTCTGATGCTCCCGCTGCTGAGGAGAAGGAAGAAGAAAAGGAAGAGTCTGATGACGATATGGGTTTCGGTCTTTTCGATTAAACCACTAAATTTGTTTCCAAATAAAACTTTACGTCTTAATACTTCTAAAACAAAAAAAAAATTATTGTCATTTATTAAGATTTAACGAGACCGATGTCTTTTTCGATCAATTGTGCGGCAATAGGATGATAAAAGGACTTGTGTGCCAAATAAGTATCCACAGCTAATTGTGCTCCGTTATCCGCTTCATGAAGAAGACGATACAAGGGACGCACAAACTTCATACGGCCTTGTTCTGTCACAAACTTGACAACCTCGGGATAGATGGGTTCGTAACTGGACATCAAACAGATTTGTTGCCAGCGAAGACGTAAATCCGCGTTATGGTTGCTTGTCAAGTTATACAATTCATCCATCTTGACAATCAAAGCGTGAGCCAAAGGTTTGGCATCTGTCAAACGTTCCAAGAACACGATCTTTTGGCTGGCAGAAAAGTCCTCGATATCCTTGGAGGAGAATTGGCTCAGATCTGTATCGCGTGCTTCGTCCCAACGCTTAGCAAGGTCATAACAGGCATCGGCAAGTGAAGTATCGAATTGGGGGTCTACAGGAGGCATACCGGGCTTGTTAATCCAGGCGTCAAAATCAATTGTGTTTAATTTTTCGACCATGGATGGACCATGGGTCTCTTCCATGTAGGCGAATAAAAACTCTTGCCAATCTTGGGTAGAGATGGAAGTAGAGGCAAAGTGCTTTACATAAGCTTTCATATAAGGCTCGAAAATAGAAGGTCCGCCAACCACCTTTTCAATATGATACAAGAAGTTGAAACCCTTTTCTACTCGCAATATAACGGTTTTAGTATATACTACGGATACTTATCCTTCCTGTCTTCTTACCATAGGGGACCTTGGAGAAAAAATCGTCGGGATTAGCACCACCACGAAGATCAGGGTTTAATACAGTCTTTAATGAATCAGGACCGAATAAATCAACACTTTCTTGCAAAGATTTGAGGCCACTCAAAGCTTCGAATTGTCGAGTAGCTTCACCGTGAAGACGACCGAGAATTTTACGTTCAATAAATACAGTCCAACCTTCGTTCAACCAATAATGTTTCTATAAAAGTTCTATTAGAAACCATTTTTATGGCATTACAATATATTACTGTTTTTTCTGTACCCAAGAATTAGTGGTAACCAAATTGCCCATCCAACTATGAGAGATTTCATGCGCAATTACATTGACAGCACTCTTATCACCGGCCAACAAGGTTGGTGTAACAAATGTGAGGCAAGGGTTCTATTATAGTTTTTGACTCAAATCAGCACACTTCCTTTTCTTTTTTTGATGATTGCTTACCTCCATACCACCGTAAGGGAAAGAAGGGGGGAGGACCAATAGATCATAACGACCCCATTCATAAGGAGTTAAAAGATCCTCGCCTGTGGCAACGAACAATTCGGTATCAGCGAATTCCCACGCAGCAGCATCAATCATTTCAGGTTCGCACCAGACACTGGAACGGGGACCGATTTCACGGCCTACCAAATTACCCACTGCAATTGCAATCAAGTAAGAGGGGATGGTGGTGTTTTGACGGAAATGATAGGTTTTGGTTCCATCATGCTCATCATCAATACCTGTTTGGAGGGCAGACATGACAACAGGAAGATCAGATTTAACTGAGGCAGAGTAGGTAACTTTGACACTAGGTGAATCTTGACAAGGAATCATAGCACGACCGTGGATCTAGAAATCAAGCAGTATGAGCATGGATTTTTGAGAAGAAGAAAAATGATAACTTACAGGCTCACTTTGAGAGAATAAGTAGGGATGCTTTCCACCAAGAGTTTGTCTATTGGTAAAGTATAAATGGATTAATTTCTTTCGGGACCCCTTTCTTTTTTCTCGGGGGAAAACCTTACTCAGGTGTCAAGAATTGAACGGCAGTACATTTTTCTGTGGTAGCGTATTGAATTGTCAATTGGAACTGTGTACCGGTTTTTTCAATAACGGGGACATCGATGGTTAAAGCAGAACCCAAGTCAGCATATCTCTCGGCCACTTGGTACTACATTAACTTAGTTTTTAATAAAAGAGGCCATGATTGATAAGCAAAAAGTTTATGTACCTTCAGACTCTCGTTTTCACCTAAAGTAACGGACTGAATATCCAAATAACTGGTGTCTAATACCACTTTATTGACATTCTCCACAGAGGTAACTAAATCTAATACGACATTACCGTAAAGAATTTGAGACTTGAAGTCGACATTCCAGTTTAAGTGAAGATGAGTTGTCTTGACTTGGTCAATGTTCGCTTGGGAACTTAAATCAATCGTGGCAGAGGGAACACACATTTGATACAAGTAGAGCAAAGTGGATGGGAAGAAAAACAGAATAAAGGAAGAAACACGAAACATCTTTCGATGCAATCTGTTTTTTTTTCTCACCTGGATAAATTCAGTCGTTCACCTAAAGACAACGAGCTGGGTTTCAATTATATAAAGTTTTTGCATCCAACAGAACTGAATTTGAGGTCAAGCTTATATGATCAAGCAGAATCTTTATTTTTTATGTGGCCACCATATTTCAGTGACATTTCTAATTCACTGCTACAAATAAATTACAGTTAGAATGCGTCATTCTGACATTCTATTGAGCTATTTGACTATGGTTGTCACATGGTTCAAACAAACACCCTTTGTGTAGTCATAAAAAGACGTCGTTTCTTTTTTTGATTTGGGTTTTGATATATCGATAAATTAATCTATACAAGACTCTTTGGGTGTCTAATTTTTTTTTTATTCACTGGAGTTAGAACGGCTTTGCAGTAGTATTAGACTAGCACTGAAGGAGATATCGCCTCTGGGGTATAAATATCAGAGTATAGCACCACGCTTTATCATTCTCAAAAATGTCTCATTGTTTTATAATCTTGTACCGTGATTGATAAACTCTATGCCAATATCCCCAATAGTTATTTACAATAATATTATTAAATGTCTGCCAGTTAATGTGGTATTATAGCTTAGCTTTGGGGGATGCTTGTCGCCAGACTGGAAAATGGCTCATAATTAACTTGAAGTAAAGACAGTCACTTTGTACCTGGAAATTTGCATAAAATGCCTTGATGTCGTATGACCCTTCATAGTCTTATCAGTTGAATGAATTAAATTTATTATACACATTACAAACACAATAAACCAGACCCTTTCGATAATATTTTGTATGAAAAAATTACGCTTGGCCTTTTGATGATGGTGTTGAATGGTTCTCGAGTGGCTTGGACAGGCAAAAGCACCCAACCCCGCAGGTCCTTTTTTTTTTTTTTCCTTTCCGCTTCAGCACACCACCAATCATAAGAGACTCAAGGTTCTGAATAAAGGCACAGAAAATTTTGAGATTTTCTTTTTTGTGTTTCTTTTATCTCTAGCTTATCTCCCTATGCGTTTCCACAAGATTAACAATGAATTATTAATTCACATTGCCGGATATCTTCCTCAAGAAGATCTCAAGACTTTTTCGTTTGTCTGTCACAAGTTCATGTTGATTGCCCATAGCGATGCTGTTTGGAAGGAAAGACTCTATAACAATTTTGGAATTACATATAAACTTCCTGACGAAACCTGGAAGGAAATGTATGCTCGTAAGTCAGGCGATGCTACTCATTCTAAGATGTGTCCCCACATTGGCTATGTCACACCAAAGGTGTTGGCACCTTATGCAGTGAAATACCAACAAGTCTTGAACTGGTTGCCTAAGAACTTGAATTGTACCACTTGTGGTGCTTCTTGCAAAGACTCTGGTTTATGTCTTTATGTATGGAAAGGAAACGTCAGAAACCGTAAGTGTGATTTGGAAAGGACAAAGACTCTACGTGAAGACTTACCTTTTTTTTATTATTATTATAATTATTTGTAGGTTGTAAGGATTGTGCTTATAGTTATCATAAATCGGTTGAGGGACATGGTATTTTGATTCGTATGAATGTATTGCAAATGTTTTGTTTCGATTGTAAAAGATTGGTAAGTGAGGCATAAAAACTCTTTTTTGTGAGTTGGCTTACTAATTGTGGTACAATAGTGTGGTGAATTTAGAGGCGATGCTAGTGAATCACACCATGTTGATACTTTATTACACACCCTTACACATGATAGTGAGAAAGGTAGAGAAGCGATGGAAAGAAGAAACCAATGTCTTCGAGAGCGTGTGCTTTATCATGAACAAGCAGATAGAAAAATGGTAGTTCAAAACAAATACTATTTTGTCGAGAGATTATGGTTATTGACCTGGTTCTTGCGTCTATGTGATGGTAAAATTGGTGAAGGACCCATTGCCAATAACGATTTAGAAGATCCCGAAAACCCAGATAAAATGAATCATCGTGCTAGACCTCGCGGTAATTTCACTGGTGGTATCTCCATTGTCACCCCATTCTTATGGGAATACCTCGTCCAAACTTATGGTTTGGCTGGACGTGCTTATACATCAGGTACGTTATAGTGATATATGTATAAATAACATTATCTTTACTAATGGCAACTTCTTTTTTTAGATGAAATTACTTGCCCGGAATACAGTGGATTAAATGATGCCATTGCGAACTGGAGATTAAACTAATTTATTTCATATCCCCCCAAGAAAAAAAGCCTTGTATATAATATATAATAAACTAGAACTACCCTACAAAACATTATAGAATTGGAAATCTTAACGCAAAAATCATACATCCGCTCAAGTTTTTAGTGCCCATTGTATGTATACTTTGAGTCGAATGGGTGACACATACTTGCTAAAAGATGCAGCGCGGTGGATATTCCAAATTCAGCATATTTTTGAAAAGGGATTAATGAAGTTTACACTTTTTGTCTTGACGGGAAAGTACGTTCAGATAGGAGCATGTCTCGTTCGCTGTAACTGGGGAAATTTGTATTGAGGATGAGATCAGGATTGTAATACCAACAATATAATTTATGCTAATAAAGGTAGCGTCGTGAAGACGAGAGGTAAATTATTTATTCTTTGACAATTACACTGAATAGTTAAGGAAAGGATCGATTTGATTATGACATATTCTCTGTCGCTCATATCAGTTCAAGTACTGATCTGTTAAATTACTCAAATGCAATGCTTATGTGCGAAGAAAATATTTATTTAAATGAAGAGGCTTTCAAAAAACGATACGTCTAAGTTTAAATTTGTGACGCAAACGGAACTGTTCAGTTTTAACACCCACGGCCACAATTCCAGGAATGAGAAGGGCAGCTACCAAAAGAAAAAGTTTTCTCGCAAGCTAACGAGGTTGCACCATTAGGGTGACACCGATATCCTTTGTTTTCAAACTCATCTAAAAATTGCATTCTATGATATACGGATGATTGGTTACAAGCATTGGTGCAAGTATACAGGCATTGTCCCCCATTTTCACCTGAGAAAGTACAAGCTGTGTCACAACCCAAGACGGTTGTTGCTGATACTACCAATAAAGCGCACGACAGAAGAATTTTGTACATCTTTTTCTTTCTTGTGTTTGTATTAGAAAATAAATTATATTCATTGTGCTTATTTATATACGCTTTTCTAGTGAGAGGTCTCTATTGATCACCTAGTTGCACCATGCGTATGCATGCAAACCGATCGAATGATTAGTTCAATTCTTAGGTAATGTAGGGACAGTAGTCGCTCGATTTAAGGGTGTTCGATTTAAGGGTATTTTCTATTTAAGGGTGGATTTTTGAAAAACAACTTCCGTCCCCAGCATTAACACCACTAAACCGCTATTCTATTTAAGGGTGAGAT
>JAEPRD010000347.1:0-13396 GCA_016758985.1 Mucor saturninus | reverse complement strand
AATACAAGAAAGAAATAAAATAACATTGGCCTCTGTGCCATGTATATATGACAGTTTAGTATTTTCCCAAATTGGCATTGTGTTTTTCGTGACTTTTGATTTTAATTAAAGGATTTATTTTAAAATTAAAAATAATTTGCTTGAGAACACCCTATATCAATTTATATTCGGATTTAATTATAAAGTAAAGTAATAGAAAGCGTAGCATAGTGATCATAATTTAGTAGCATAAGAGAGTGGTTACTTCACAAGTGACATACGGGTATAGGTTTACATATTGGCAAAAGCATGGTTGCTATGATTATTAGTCGCGCGACTGGCATATGATTACAATCTTGTGATTACTCCTTCTGCATATTGTTTTATTCTTATATTATTATATTTGTACATCGTTACTATTTCTTCTTTCTTCAAAGCCACTATCGATACATTATAAATATGGCACCTTCTTTTTTATTTTTATTTCTCCCCAGATAGACAGTTTTAAATATATTTTTTCATAAACATATTTAAACTCAGTTTCTCTCTATTTGCCCGCGTAACAACTATCATTAACAATTGAAGGGGGCTGAGAGGCTAGGTTTTCAGCAATAACTATAATGACAATGCTCATCAAGGACAATCTACAGGAAAATATAATTCTCAAGCCCATGGATACCAAAATCAGTCTGGTCCCTCTTCAAGTCGAAATAATTATTCTAATAACAACAATAATAATTCTCAGCCTTATCGTAATAAGGATAATTTACGACCTAATAACAGCTATCAAAATGGTCCCCAACAGTCAAAAAACTAAATGAGACAGTTGCTATGCCGAGTCATAGAAATGGTCAACTGTCTGAACAACCTTTTTATCAAAAATCCAATCAACCTACCAACCAACAATTAAACCTACTCAATAACGATTTGTATGCCGCAAGACTTAATGCTCCCCCTAAAGTCAATACTGCACCCTTATCTGAACTCACCGAAGACCCAAAAACAAATAAAAAAATTTCAAAATCAACAGGAAAAACACCTCAAAAAAGAACATATAACAAGAAAATCCCACAAAAAAATAATTTAGTTCCAATGGACACCGACACTTATGATGCTCCAGGACCATCAACCTTACTTACTCAACCCTATCAGCCCATCGCTTCCAAGGCTCCTATTCTGACAAATCAAGCAATCAATCTTCCTACCTGAGAAAATATTATACATAATATAGATAGTGATGGAAACATTGTTAATAATATTAAGAATAATAAAACTAAGATTAGAAGAAAAATTACTCCATTGTCTGAAAGAATAGCTTACGATATTACGGAAGATGTGTTAAACCGAAAAGCTGATATTAACGTAAAAGATCTTCTAATTGCTGCCCCAGGTCTAAAAAAGGATCTAGTCAAGTCTGTACGTAAAAAAACCAAGAGAACGGACCCTACTTCATTAACCCTCGCATTTGCTGAAGATGATGATGTGGATACTACGGCCATCTACACGGAAGTCTATATTGGACAATTTAAAATTAAAGCAATTTTAGATACCGGTAGCGACAAAACGGTGATATCTAAAAAACTCGCAGACATACTGGAACTAAATATTCGTACTCCCTCGAACTCTGTGTTCACTCTCGAAAACGGAACTAAGCAAGCTGCATTGGGATTAATATACGACGTACCCATTAATTTAGGTGGTAAATTAATAGTACCCGGATCAATCGAAGTTTTACCTGTTTGTCCCACACAACTCATCATCGGAAATAACCGGTTGAAGCGTGCTAAGGCAAAAATGAATTTAGAGGAAAAGGTAGTAAAAATCGAATACAAAGGTGATAAGGTTCACGTACCCTTTGTGTTTACCAAAGATCATGACAATATAACAAACCTGAAGTCGCAAACAACCAAATACACTTATGCCGACCAAATTAATACCGTACAAAGTACACCTATTGGATTAGTTAATCCCATTGTCGACAACGATACTGGTGAAGAAAGTGACAGCGATGTCAGTGAAAAGTCGGACGAGTCAGACGAATTGTTACCCGAATCTTCGGACGAAGAATCCGTGACCGACCTATACATTTTAGAGGACACTTATGGAGAAACACGCAAGATCAATCATAAAAAAGATATTATTTCTATGGAAAATAATCCAGAATTATCTGACAATTATCTAATAAAACTACAATCTGCCATCTATTTATCCCCCTACTCTAAAACCAGTTTTACTATAAAACCAATGAACCTATCCGTATCTCAAATGGAAGAGACTAAATTTATGTTGTTTATTACAAACGACAAATTACATGATCGAGACTCTACTTGGCAACCTGCTTCATCGTATTTAAAACATAATCAAGACGTACTCACCATATATTTAATAAGCAACTCTGACTCTACTATCGAACTATCCGCCCAAGAAACTATTGGAGAATTGGACGTATTAAATGTCGATGATATCGAAGAAATGTAATGCTATCGGGTACGATAGCCAACCGAGGAAGATTTCTTCCATATTGAAGAAGTACATGACCCCTCTCAAGGTACAATGATCGAATATGAAGAAAAGCTATCAAACAAAATTGATTTGACCAATGTCCCCGCAAAAACAAAACAAGCCTATGTAAAAATGATGTATAATTTCGATCACATTTTTGACTGGAATAATGACAAAATTGGAAACATCGATATTATGGAACATACTATTAAATTAAAATCTGACGCCATACCTAAAAGAGTAAGACCCTACCGTATCTCCCCTTTAGAAACCGAAAGTCTGAAAAAGGAACTCGATAAATTACTAAAACTTGGTATAATTGAGAAAGGTGGATACTCAAATTGATCAAGCCCTATCATCATGCTAAAGAAAAAAGATGGATCGTATCGTATCGTAGCTGATTTCTGATATTTAAATTCACAGAGTGAAGTGATGAACTACCCTCTCAGTAATATTGACGATCTGCCGGATAATTTAAGCAAAGCCCACTGGATGTCAACTTTTGATTTACGTTCTGGATTTTTCCAAGCCAATATCAGCAGAGAATCAAAACCCCTCACCACTGTCGTATGCTCTTTAGGAGACTTTTATTTCAAAAAATTGCCCACGGGAATCAAAACAAGCCCCAGCATATTTTCACAAATGATGGAACAATGCCTCCATGAGCTTATCAATGACTGTATCATTATCTACTTGGATGATGTGACTTGCTTTACAAACGTTGAAAACCCAGAACAACACCTCTTGGACCTACGAAAGACATTTACTTGCATGGCTAACCATGGCATAGTTCTCAACCCCGCCAAATGTCATTTCTTTCAAAAGCGAATCCTTTTTCTTGGATATGTAGTCACCCGCAATACCATTGAACCAAATCCAGATACTATAACAAAGGTGAAAGACTTCCCCATTCCAACTACCATTAAACTAGTAAGATCATTTTGGGTCTCGCCTCGTATTATCGAAGGTTTGTTCCCCAATTTGCCAAAATCGCTAGACCACTACACCAACAATTACAAACCACGAAGAAAATCGCTTGGACAAGTGAAACCACCGCTGCCTTCACTAAACTAAAAGAACTTTTAGTATCTGAACCCGTACTCTGCAAACCCGATTTCGTCAAGAAATTTTATGTCGTAACTGATGCAAGTAAAGATGGATTAGGCGCTGTGCTTACCCAAAAAGACGACGAAGGGCATGAACACCCTATTATTTATTCAAGTAGATTATTACATGGTGCCGAAGTAAATTATGGAATATCAAAATTAGAGTTACTAGCTGTAGTTTGGGCAGTTAAACTCTATCGACCATACTTACTTGGATCAAAATTTACTGTAACTATCATATCCGACCACTCTGCACTCAATGGTCTTTTAAAAACTAAACAACCGTCCGGAATACTCGCTCGCTGGATTAAAATCCTATCCGAATATGATTTCGAAATCAAGTATAGACCTGGAAGAGTGAATTAAAGTGCGGATTATCTCTCTCGTCTTGGATACTGACAACAAAGAAAAACAACAAAAATCAAAAACATTGAAAAACCCACATAAAACAATCTCAAAAAAATAATATAAACCCCTTTATATCTTTCAAAAAAAAAATTTATATATACATTTATCCTCAACCAATGGTCCAATTTCAGTTCGAAGACCCTAAAAGCATAACTAACCCCAAGCTTTATATTTATCAAATCAAATAAAAACATCGATCAACCTAAATTCAACTACTCGAAATTAGACTATTCGTATAAACCAACTATAATATTTTCAATAAAAATCTCAATTTTCAAATATCCCTATCTCTCGTAGTCGATATCTAATAATTACAATATGGACCAAAACAAGATTGACGTGTTAAAACAATATTTAACCAACACCACGTTACCTGACAATTACAATCAGAAAGAAAAAGACAAAATAATATCTTGCGCCCATAAATTTACCATATACAAAAATCAACTATATTTCACACAACCCTTCTATATAAATTGTTTCAAGAAAGTATTAAATCAAGAAGAAGCTAAACAAGCTTTTATACAATATCATTACCATGCACTCGGTGGACATCTAGCGTATGCAAATACTTTCAATCGAATATACCAAAAATATTATTGGGATGCAATGAACAAAGATATCCATAGATTCATCACAGAATGTCCTCGCTGCCAAGAACACGGAACAAAAACTATTAATGAAAATGCATATCCAATACCAGTCCCTATTAAACCCTTTTTGCAACTGGGAATAGACATAAAACATGTAGTCACATCGCAAACTGGACATCGATATATAATTGTTGCTATTGATTATTTAACCAAATACGTGGAAGCCAAAGCATTGAAACAACAAACCGCATATGAAATTAGTCTTTTTCTGTACGAAGAAATCATCACTCGACATGGTTGTCCCAAAACCGTAATTACCGATAATGGTAGACCGTTTGTTTCTGAATTAGTACAAAACGTATGCAAAACATTTGGCATAAAACACAAAACCATTCGTGCATATCACAGTCAAAGTAATGGCTTATGTGAACGTTTTAACCGAACTTTAGATGCCATTTTGAAGAAGCGAACCATATCGGAAAAATTGAATTGGCCAGATTATCTACCTGCAACAGTCTTCGCCTATCGTTCTATCAAGCACGCTACAACCAAACAATCTCCATTCTACTTAATGTATGGGTATGAGCCTTACACCTATTTTGACAATACCATGTCCCCCATCGATATCCAGGAACCCAGTTTCGAACTGCAATTACAAATCCGCGCCACTATTCAACTACACCATTTAGAAGAAATTCGCAAAAACTCCTGGAATAAAATCCAAAAAGCGCAAAAAGTACAAATTAAAAGAATTGAAGAAAAAATGGCGAATAAACGCAAGGATTACAAACCTGGTTTCAAAGTTGGGGATATTGTAAAATTATACCGAGATAACATTTCTACGTCTTGGTCTGGAAAAATCATGATTCGTTGGTATGAAGACAACTACTGTATTCAAGAAAAATCAAGAAAAGGCGCCTATTATATCAAGAATATCTCCAATCCAGATGATACTATTTTAAAACTAGTACATGGAAATCGCCTAAAATCTTGAACCGAACCTCACATAAATTGGAATCAGCAAACTAATATAATCTGCATTTAAAAAAAAAAAAAAAAAAAAAATTATTTATTATAAAAACCTACACTTTTTTCTTTTTCTTACTTTTATTTTCCTTTATTAACTCATTCTTGAATTAAATTTTATATATTATTTTATTATCTACAAGAAAACCCACATGGTGTCTATCAAAGCCAAAGTACATAAACCTCATCAAGAAAGCCTACAAATCAAAGGGGCAGCAAAACGTCTGGAAGACCAAAAGACCAAGAAACTTCATGAAATCAAGGATTCCTTTTGGTGAACTCTTGATACACGGTCGATTTACACGGTCGATTTGAAGTACCGACCCAAAAATACCAAAAAGTGTGACGTAGACATTAAAAAGTTTAAAAAGTGTGACGTAGACATTCAAAAGTTCAAAAAGAGTGACGTTTCATATTTGAGAGATCGTGTGTTGAGCGTGTATTTGAAAAATGTGGGGAATTGAACAAATTTGGCACTACTGCTTTCTCTTTGCTTTAATTTCAATGTTCTCTCAAACTAGAAATGTGCGTGACAGCATGCATGCTGAATTTAATCGTACATTTGCTGTAGATAAACACTTTGAGACAAGGGAAGAACTGAAGAATGCGATCAGTACTTTTGGAAAAAAATACAACGTAGTCTTTTCCATTAAAGACTCTCATCCTGGTAAAGGTCAATATGCTTATATTTGTAAGCACGGTGGCTTTAAGCGAGATCTTGGAAAGAAAGATACAACACTTGTTGATGAGGTTACTGAAGAAATCATTGACCTTTCACAAAACGTTTCTTGCGTGCCTGAAGCAAAAACAATTTTTCAAAAAAGTACTCAAAAGTTTCTTTGCCCTGCTTCGATTACTTTGTTTGGATTAACTGTCACCAAGAACAATATGATCCACAATCATCCAATTTCGCAGGACGTTACAACATATGCCATTCATCGTAAGCAAAGCCCCGAAATTATGGCCCGAATCTATTCTCTTTTGTCCAGTGGACATAAAGACCCTGTCACCAGTGTTATGGATGTAACTATTCTTTTCAATAACATAAATTATCTCGTTTGCTCATTAAATATACGTTATTAGACCTTGAAAGCTTTGAATGTAAAAAATATCATCAAAAAAGATATTCAGAACATTCAATCTTTGTATTTGAACGACAATGGAGGAAAAGAGATGTATTCGCTTATTACCGAGCTGGAAAATCCTGGGTACGTTATTCGTATCCAGGTTAAAGAAAACCAAGAAGTAAAGGGAATATTTTCATTCACGAGAAAGCAATTTCTGAAGCTAGACGCTGGCCCGAAGCTATAACAATTGATGCCACATACAAGACAAATGCCCATAAAATGTCACTTGTCAACATTGTTGGAACCTGCAACGCCTCCTCAGTCAAAGGAGGAAATCGTTTACAAACCTTTGCCGTTGCAGCTGCCTTTGTGAACAGCGAGACTGAAGGTACCTACCAATGGATTTTAAAGGAATTAAGGGAAGCTGTTTGGCCGACTGAAACCAGTTTCAAGTTGCCCTCTGTTATTGTCACTGACAACGAACAAGCCATACGTAATGCAATTGAGACGGTATTTCCAGAAAGCCAGCATCTACTTTGTTCATGGCATCTTTGGAATACGATGTCAACAAAGCTGGCTATTGGCAAGATCGCTTCGGTAGAATACAATTTGCGTATCGCTGAAGCAGAAAGTGAATTTAAGGCTATGATGAACAGCTCGGATTTGACTTCGTTTCAAAAAGCAAGTGATCATTTTCAGCAGATTATCACAACTGTTGGATATTTTAAGGAAAATGGACAAATAGCGCTGTCTTATTTGAGAGACGTGTAAGTATTTGTAATTGTATATACTCTTAATTTATGAATCGAAGTTAATTTTGTTATTTTAGTTTGATGAAGGAGGACGAAATGAAACGATGGGCAGGATTTTATGCCAACCAACATGTTCATATGGGAAATAGAACTTCTGGTAGAGCCGAAAGTTTTCATTCTGGATTGAAGAAAGCTTTGGGAAGCCAATCTGCTTCGAGGATGAGCTTGACAACCAAGCGCATGCATGCGTCTTACGAGAAAAAGGTATTACCGATTTAAAGTTATTTGTCTTCGGAAATCTGGTAAAATAACATAGGCAAACTTTTAATTTTTAGAGGGAAGATAGGTACAGAAGATTGACAGTAGAAAGAATAAGTATCAGCTCTGTTATTTTTGATGAAAGTCGTGAGTATCGCTTTAAAGATCTCGCCTTTAAAGTTGTCCGTTTCGCGATGGATAAGATAAGAACAAACCTTGTTGCTTCGATGCAAGATTCGTTTTTGTCTAAAGGCAAGGACTGTAACTGCTGGGATCGTGCTAGATATAATCTACCATGTCCATGCATAATCAGTAACAATCCTGGAGTGCTTCCGTTGTCGATTGTAGATGAACGTTGGAGATTTGAGCGTGATGATGGTATTGTATAGAAGAAGAAAAGAAAGACATCTGTCTGCAAATATATATGGTTTTAATGATGTCTGCCTTTTAGATTATGAAGAGGCTAAAGAAAACGAAGATGACTGTAAAGCCACGGCCGAGAATACTAGCGAGAAGAAAAACGGTAAGTTCTGTTTTATCTTGCAGTTATGGGAAGTAAAATGAGGGGGAAGGGGAGGGGGTATGATATACCTATATATTGTTGTATTGCTATTTCGGTAAATATTTAAATAAAACGAAATCCTTCATCAATTGTGATATATTGTAAATGGTACGCTACAATTTTTGTTGTGTTGCTTAAATGTATGTGATAATCATTATTGTTCGATATGTGCTTTTTCAAGTTTTACGAAATTATATACTATAATATTGTGAGTAATTTAAAAAAATAAGTAACTAATAAAGTTATAATCCCAATTATAGATGAAGTGAATGTGGAAAAAGAAGTCAAGGCCGAAGTTACATGTACAAATGCAGAAAAAGCAAAGTATGATCTTGATAGCGAATGTAAGTTAAACATAGAAACAGTATGCCGCATTAAAATTAAATAGATTAAACAAAAACAAAAATAGACGACGAAATTTTAGATACTACTATTCGGGTTCAGGAAGGTAATTTGTACACAAATTTAAAGCTAGCAATCACAAATTCATGTTTTTTATAAAAAAAAAGTTGATGAGGATGAAAGAAGTGTAGAAGAGTGTTGCAATGAGGATGGAAAAAATATGCCAGCTAAAAATGACACACCTTTGTCGTCCAAAGGTAACTTTAAATTTAATTATTCCTCAAGTAAAAAAAAAAATATGGAAAGCTCAAATATTTTATTGTTATAGAATGTGCAGAGGAGGGACCAGAGAACAACAGAGAAAGGATGATTCTCCGTGTTGAGAAGCTCTTGCATGGTATTTTTACCAAAATAAACTCTTTGGGAACGCAACAAGAAATAAGCGATGCTATTAAAGTATTGGAAAAGGCCAATTTGGATATCAAAGTGCCTGTAATTAAAATGGACGAGCTGCAACCCCCATCTGTAAATACCAATAGAAAAGGACGCAAGTCGAAGCGTGATATCAAAAGTAGCACTGAGAGATTGAAGATTGCAAAGGAGTTATTCGACGAACACCAGCCGAAGGAGATAAAAAAAAAGGAAAAAAAAAGAAAAGGAAGAGGAAGAATTTGAAAGAAAAAGAAAAAAATTGTTTCTCGAAGAAAGAGAGGTGGCTCTTGAACAAAAAAAAAAGAAAGTTGACCCTTTTTGTTTCTCAGGACTCTAACTATGTCAAAAGTGATGTGAAAGTTGAAAAAGAAACGTCGCATTATGATCGGTACGAGAAATGCAGATACAAAACGTTATATACAAACTTACATGTAAATGATTGTTAGAGTCACTTCTTACCGTAATGCCAAAAAGGATGTAGCATTTAATTGGATTTATATCCATCCTAAAAACGTTATTGCTGCAATTCATAACGTCGGGGCTGATGGAAATTGTGGCTTTAGAGCTGTGGCATTAGAGGTATTTAACGACCAAAGTAAATGGATAAAGGTTAAACATCAAATGCTTGAGACCTACCTCAAATATCATGATACCTTGTATAAGCCAGTTGATGAAAAGGTAATTGAATTGGAAAGAATTAAGATGGTCAAACGGTTGAACTCTACTAAATCACCATGTCTCAACCAAGAGGATCAGATATTGTGGTTTAGTACGTTCAGCTGTCCACAGGTTGTAGCGGATACATTCGAACGTCCGGTTATCCTCTTTTCTTATGTCAAGTATCCGTTGAAAGAAACTGGACAATTTAGAGAAAATCATGAGGCACAAGTTTTTTTTCCCTTGATCAACATGCCCCTTCAAAATGTCGATAAACCCATTTCGCTCCTTTACTCATCATTTCATTTTTACGTCGTCGAATTCCATCGTACACCAACAGGACGTATAAAAAAATCTGAAAAACCAGCTGTGGATATGGATCATGATCGTTTAAGACGATCATACCCTGATATCTGCAGCGAACAAGATTATGCAATCCTTTATTAAATGCTTCTTCAAACAATCTTTCTTAGTTCCTCAAAAAAAAAAATTAACATTTGTTTATTTTACCTATATGTCTTGTTTATATTTTTTCTTAATTTCGTATCGTATTATAGATTCTTTATTTTAATGTTAATGTTTTTTAGCTTTAATCACTTCACACATACTATTTTTTTTTTTTACCTTTTTATCTTCAATTCGTTGCATTATAAAACTATTCCAAAATCAATTACAAGTTGTTCATAATTTATTTAATTTGAGTACCATTTTAACTTATCCTTACGAAACACTTTGTTTGTTTGCAGAATGCAGAAAACTATTTTACTGCCAAAACTTTATTGTTTATACAAGTTGATAGGGAAACCGTAATTTCTTTAAGTAAATACTAAAGCGAACAACCTAAGAATAGCACTTGTTTATTCTGCTAAAATGTAGAAATCTTTTTCCAAATTGATAACTCTTTTCTTTTAAACTGCCCTTTCCCCGAATTTTTTCAAATACACGCTCAGTACACGATCTCTCAAATATGAAACGTCACTCTTTTGGAACTTTTTAATATCTACGTCACACTTTTTGGTATTTTTGGGCCGGTACTTCAAATTGACCGTGTAACTCCACCGTGTACCAAGAATTCACCTTCCTTTTACCAGTATGATGTTGCCAAGATTAAAATCATCCACTTAGAAGACAAGAAAAACAATCTATTAAAGCAACAATTATTACCTTATCTAAAAGAAGAGTTACACTTACTCCGTCTACTATATAATGACTCCACCGATCAATATCAAAAAGAACAAAAGAAATTCTTGAAAACCATTATTGGCGATGACAACAAAACTACCGCATTTATCAAAAAGCATCTCAAACATATATGATGTATAATGCTCGGGTCGAACATATTCAAGGAGGAGCCTCATGTTACGACGCGGATTTTCAAATATCAATATCTCGATTTTAACCCAAAACTTCACTCAGACAATTTATCTAGCATGATGCTAAATTTTAGCATTGTGTTGCAACGAACTTTATATTTTCCCGTTATATTTTAAACCCAATTTATTTTATCGAACTAGTATTATTATTTTTATCAATTATCCGTTTTATTCAGGGTATCGTTACCGATCCTTCTAACAGAAAAAAACTATAAAAGCTCAAATAATTATCAATCATAAATAAATCATTCAGCTTTTTATTTTTATTATTCTTATAAACTCTTACTATATTTTGCCTGTCAAAACTTATATCTGTCTGTCTACCTAGAAAATCGAAGCCTAGTCTCTTTTCTCTGTATCTTTATTTTAAACCTTTTTTATCTTATTTATCTTTACTGGTTCGTTACCATATATACAGTCACACACAAGTGAGGTTGGGAAACGCCAAATTTTGGCGATTTTTCATGCATACCCTTTTTTAAAAACGTCATTTCTTTCCCTCATTGCAAAATAAAAAGTACCATGACAATAACAGATTCCACTAACACACATTCTAAGGAGTCAGGTTTGACCTCTGAAAGTAAACTTTGGGGTGTTTATTGGTTGCACAAGCATGGAGTAAGTCAAAATGCCATTTCTAGGACCACAGAGCTATCCACCTCCACTGTTCACAATATTCTAAAGCGAGTGAAGGAAACAGGTAGTCCACTACCTAAAAAGCCCCTGGGGCATCTAAAAAAATAAACGAAAGATCACAAAGAGCATTGGAACGTGTTGTAAGAAGCAAGCCAACAATGAGCTATAATGATCTCAAAATGGAATCAGATAGAGCTGACGTGAATGTGTGTAGAGCAACAGTAATATCTTCTTTGAAGGACATGGAATTTGGATCTTATTTTGCTGCCCATAAGCCACGTTTAACACAAAAGCACAGAGACAGAAGACTTCGTTGGGCCCGATCTCATGTCAATTGGACGAAAGAGCAGTGGGAAAGCGTTGTTTGGTCTGATGAGTCTCGTTTCTCGGTAACAGGATCTGATGGAGGTGCCAGAGTAATCAGAAAAGTTGGGGAAAGGTATCAGGAAAGAAATGTAATTCCAACAACAAAGTGGGGTGGAGGTGGTGTGATGATCTGGGGGTGTTTTTTCAAAGGTGGATTCGGCCCTTTAACCATAATTAATGGCACAGTTAATCAAGAGGAATACGTCAACATTTTGGCTGGTAAGTTTCATGTCTGGTTTAAGAATCTACCGGATATAGAAAACAAGGACTTTATATTGCAAGAAGACGGGGCTTCATGCCATACTGAAGCCTACGCACGGTGGTGGAAAGAGACCCATCAGATTGCCGGGTTTGAGTACTGGCCTGCCTAAAGTCCAGACTTAAACCCAATTGAGCATCTCTGGTGGGCTCTAGAACGCAGGATTGATGAAAGAAGGTCTAAAGTAAAGGATACGAAAGATTTGAGACTTGTAATAGAAGCAGAATGGGCGCAAATAGACATTTCGCTTGCCCATCGTTTAGTGGAAAGTATGACAAGTAGATGTCAAGCCGTAATTGATGCTCTAGGAGGTCCTACTAAATATTAAATGCTCATTATTTTTATATTTTTATATTTTTATATGATGTATATATTTATTTATTAATGTTTAAAATATGACATTGATTCGATTGAATCTGATTGAGAAATCCATTAATAAAAACAGAGTAATATTTTTGAAGAAAAATTTCATTAATTTTTTCCCAACCTCACTTCTGTGTGACTGTATCTATCAAGTATTTATATAAAACAACGTGGTTCTCACTTAAGAACTGAAATATATATCATTATTTGTATTCTGGCTCTATCTAAATCAAAACCTCTACCAATAAAACACCACAATCGCCAACCAGATTGTACTGTGCTTCCACTCTCAATTTACCGAATGTTTGAAAAGTCCGCCCACTTTTTCGAAAAGAATTGGCCAATTGTGTGAAGTTAAATTGCCCAGAAAAAAAATTATTTTGCCCGAATGTTTGAATTTAATTTGCCCACCTTTTCGAAAATAATTTGCCCACTTCTTAGAAATAAAATAGCCAAACTAATGGTTAAATAATCTTTATAAAAATTCTTTATTTAAACATTTGGGAAAAGTATTGATAGAATGCCGGATAAAATTTTGAATATGTTCGATGGGAGCATCGTGGCGGCCTTCAATTATTCTAGTAGTATGAGTCTCTAAACTGCTAAGTTTACCACGTTTAACCTTATCTTTTAACACTTTCCAAAACATCTCAATAGGATTTAGCTCAGGTGAATAAGGAGGTAAGTATACGGGTACATAACCTCTTTCTTCAAT
>JAEPRD010000346.1:0-13511 GCA_016758985.1 Mucor saturninus | reverse complement strand
AGTTGTATAGCAGTATACAAGTGTATGCTGGTATGCAACATCAAAGGTTGTTTTAATTTCATAGTTTTATTTATTTAAACGATTTGCTTATTTATTCTTAAGTGAATCGTACCCAAATACGACACATTACATGTCACTTCAAATGTATCCAGACTGTCCTCTTCCCCCATTGACCAATAATTTGGATTATAGAAAATCCATAGATTTAAACTATTGGAATTTATATGTCAACTTTAGAATCGCTCTCTACAACAAATTAATAGCTCAAGTAACAGCAAACTCTACTCTGATTGAATTAAACAAGCCAAAAGAACAACATATAGACCTTGAAGAAAATGAAATACATCAAAAACAACTACAAAACACCCACGAAAATCAAATAAACCAAAAACAAGATAAAAACAAAATAAGCCAAAAACAAGATAAAATTCAAATAAAACAAAACCAACACGAAAATCAGAAAAACCAACAAGAACAAGAAAAAATATTAATTAAAATCGATTTAAAAAAATAGCAACAACCGCAAAGACAGCACCATTAAAAACAACTGCTCGACTTGTTTCCGATACGATTTTATGCAAGCCTAAACGTATAGTCTTGCCCCCTCTTCCTCCACAGTCACTCTTTATTTTGAAAACCTTGGAAAAAATGCGCAACCTAGCTACGCCTGCTATTACAACGCTTTCCTGCTTCAAGTGCCAAAAGCACATTTTCCAAGACGGTGACCAGGATACGTCTATGTTTAAAGAATACACTGAAATCGACATCTTAACAAAGGAGCTTGATAAAAAAAAAGTAAATGCGGAAAACAACCGCTACGAAAGAAAATACAAAAATCTTAAAGGTGAATGGCACAGATTAAACAACAAGCTTAACCCAAGATTAGATGAATTCTGCAAGTCCCATAAAATCCAGCAATTTCTGCCAACAATCAACAAGTACAACTGTCTAAGTGTTGATTTTGAATCACTTAAACGTCGCGCCTTCGAGTTGGTCAATAGTGGACTTGTCCAGAAACTAGTTTCGGGGGATATTAAGAGTATTTTTAAATCTAAAGCTGACCAAGATAACTTCGGAACACAAGCCAAACTTAAGCACTTTGTCTACTTTGAACGAAACAAAAAACAAATCATGGTAAGAAATAATATTAGGGTCAAATTTGACATATCACTTATATTGTCTGTATCATTAGCCTGGGTATTATGGCCCGAAAGGCTTTGAGGCCATTGGTCATGCGGCACTTCGTCAATTTAACCATGATGAATACAACGATTCTGAAGTTAAGAAATCAACCTCTTTCAGACACCACGATTTTCTTACAATTATTGTTATCCCCGAAATTGCTTGTCGAATAATCGCTGAAGATCAAGGTGTGTCACTCGAAGATGCTGCAAAAATTATGATTGAAACTTATGAAATTGGTTCACTTTTAAACCCTTTCGACTTCACAGCCGATTTTGAAGAAAATTAGATAGAAAATATAATATAAATAAAAGTTAGGCCTGAAAAGCAACAAATAAAAAATAAGTATGTTTATAGTTATAGGAAAATCAGACGTATGAATATTCAAATACGCGGTCGTTTAAAAAAACAGACGTATACAAAAACAGACGTATAAAAAACAGACGTATAAAAAACAGACGTATAAAAAACAGACGTATAAAAAACAGACGTATAAAAAACAGACGTATGAAAAACAGACGTATGAAAAACAGACGTATGAAATACAGACGTATGAAAAACAGACGTATGAAAAACAGACGTATAAAAAACAGACGTATGAAAAACAGACATATGAAAAACAGACGTATGAAATACAGACGTATGAAAAACAGACATATGAAAAACAGACGTAAAAAAACATAGACGTACAAAAAAAATAGAAGTACTGATAATTTAAACAGACGTATAAAAATTTTTTAGACTTGTAAAAAGAATCGACATGTAAAAAGAATCGACATGTAAAAAGAATCGACATGTAAAAAGAATCGACATGTAAAAAGAATAAATTCACAGACGTACATAAAAAAAACAGACGTATGAAGAGTATATTACGTAATATTTTTGAGAAAGTCACGTGAATAGACGTAAACTTTTTTTTTTAGACGTATGTGTAGACTTTGCCCTGTCCCTAAGGCAGCGGCTGTCCCTAAGAACTGGACAAATAAATCACTATTTTTTAGGCTCATAAAATCTCACCTATTTAAGTTTTATTCCTTAATTTTTGTCATCTTGCTTTTTCACTCCTACATCTTACGATTGCAAAAACACAATGAATAATCTCGAAAACGTTACCGAAAAAGAACGCCTTGTCATTCCCAGTAAAATAAAAGTAAATACGAAAGAAAGAAATCCTGTGGTCGAAGCACTTTTTAAGAAACTGAGCCAGTCCAACAATGAGGGGTCCCTGACTGAAGTTCATGTCGAGGACATCGACACGATCGTTACAGACACATTAACTTGCATGAAGTGCCATGCTAATTACAATTCTAAAGGTGCATTGACTAAGCACTTGAAAGCTGAACATCAGATCGTCATCATCGGTGCCAAACGCGGTCGTCCCAACATAGATGGGAGCTTTGCGTCTTATATCCGCTGTCAACAAAAAAAAACCAAGTTAAAATCTGCTTTGGACTTTCCAGAAAAGAAACTTATGAAGCAAATAAGAAAGAAGATCAGCTATGAAGCTGTAAAATACGAGAGAAATGTCGAGTGGATTGCTTCTGAAAGGGAGACCCTTCTGGAAGACCTCCGTGTCTTATGGGAAATGTCTGGAACTGTATGGAAAGCAGATTTTGCTTATGTAGAATACTTGAACGAAATTACACCCATGTACCAATTTCTTATCACCAAACTATTGTTGGATGATTCGTACGAATTAAGAGTAGAAATAACCTTGAGTATTTTAGAAATGATGTTCGAGCGTTTTCCTGGGATGTTTAAGAAAGATTTTAACCGAGAAATCGTTTTGGAAGCTTTGACTCCATTGAAGTTTAACAAAGGAAATTGTTTGGGATGGAGATAAAATGTAAATTAGGGTAACAAAAGAAAATACTGTTAGAACTTTGTATATCTTTTATTTCGAGAAAATTTAGATTAGGGAATTCTACTAGCAAAAACTACAGGTATTTATACTAAATGATTAGATGGCTTTCGGACAATATATGTGACGCGTTAGAGGAACATGATATAATGCTGTACGTAATATCTGCTTAAATAAATATGTTATGAAGTAATTCCTGCCTTAAAAAGTAAAGACAAAATACGTGAGAATCTAAATTCATCTCCGCAGATGACATTACGTAAATGCCAAAGAGAAAGTTTAGTGCGTGCAATATTCAGTAACCGAATATTCAGCCTATGGGATTGTATTATACTTTTATGGTATTATAATATTTTACTCGTCACAAGGTGAATCACCTTGTGCACAGACACCAACAGTTCTGATGATAACAAGTGGGGCAATGCGTGAGCCATGAATATATGTACTGGATCAACCATTATTAAGTAATGTGATGATTCCTTTATTATAATCTATGACATCCTCAACAGAAATGATCGGGAACAGGAGAATGTCCGTATAGATTTTGACTTCGACGAAGTAGATTATACAGAGATGAAAAATTGCTGGAAAGTCACCGAAACTGTAAAGATATCAGCCGAGCCTGGTTAGACATCATGCGCAAATTGTGTTTCCTGATCCAAGTTCACTTTGGAGTTCATAATTTTGAATTTAAGATTGTAAAAATTCGATCAGGTTTTTTCTGTTCTTTTTTTGCTTGTGCCTCTTTTGATATTAAATAAATAATTGAATTTTATACTACCCTAAAGATATAACGTTGTTGTAATCGAATAACTTACATATCCAACTACAAGCCTTAAAAAATGGGAAGGAGGAGGGTTTTACATATATACCACGTATTTAATTGTAAGAGCCTAAAAAATAGTGATTTAATTGTCCGGCTCTACACACCATCTACCGGCTATCGATTGCCCCATGAATGACTAATATAATCCGGCGGGTAGTATACAAGAGAAAGTATTATATGTGACACAGCTCGGGTGGTATATATATGCTCTTTTTTAAGCCTGATGATTTTATGCGAAGGAAAAGCCTATTCAATAAAAAGCAATTTATTTGATGGTTAAAAGCATAAAACTATTTATTTTTAATCCAACAATTGTATCATCTCTGGCTCACCCTTTAGTTCATCTGAAAATCTAAACTTAGGGAATTGTCCGAAGAGGTTCCAAGTCGTCTTGAAAAGAGTCTCGTACGAATCATCGATGTTAAAGTACAGGTGAGTTACAGGTGGATACTTCGTCTGTAAGTGACCAAACTTCAAGGCCAACCAGTGCTTGTTTTTTACATTTTGCAGCAAATATGGCTGCACTTTGACCTTGGGTCTCACAGGCATACTCACCGGAAGAAACGTCATAGGATTTCCCAGGCGAGATGTATCCGGGGGACAGTTATAGACGCAAACAGGAAGATTATACGCATCAGCAACAACTTGAGCACAACTTAGGCTTTTAAACCAGATGGCTGATTCTGTTGCATCTTTCAATCCCCTGCTTATCGTAATCTTTAATTCAACGACATTATGACCATGAATATTTGCATAATATTCCTTGTTCTTTTCAAACGCCAGCATCATATCCTTTTTTACAAGTCGGAATTTGTTCTCGTTGTTGAGGATATCATAGATATAATTATAAAGTTATTTGTCACATCAAATTAAAGATGGATAGTAATAGAAATGTTAATCATGAATCACACATTACCCCGCTTGTTCTCATCCTACCGTTGAAGTCTGTACACAGGGCACAACCCTGTGGCGAGTAAATATTTATTCTGCAAAAGCAATACAATCGAATGGGCCTGGACTATGAAATATTAATAGATCCTGAGCACAAATATTACTCTTGTCATTTGATGTTATAACTGTTGATCCCTCTGACTAATATTTATATCCTCAGTGTGGAAGGGCTAAATTTAAAGACATGTTGATTATTTACTATCACCAGATTGTTACATCATAATCCAATTAGGCGCTTAATATTCTCCCGAGAACTATCCCAGTTCTTTATATAAATATCCATAGTTTGTTCTCATAGACCAACACTACGTTTTTTAATTATATATATTTTTTCGTCGAAATAAAGTGGTAACCAAGTTCTAACAGTATCACTTTTGGTTTTACTTTGATTTTGTTCTCCATGCAAAACACTCGTCACCGTAATGCAAAAAGGCTATTGCTCTAAAGCCACAATAACCGCCTCTAACGGGATCATACACGACTTTCACATTCGAATTGTCGATAGACGAATGTAACTTCGAGAAGTTCTCATTCTCTTCAGCCAAATCAATGTTTCGCCTCTTCGTTCTCTCAGGCATCCCGACCCACTCATCAACTTCTCTCTTCAGGCCCTTCACATCCAAAACTTCTTCATCGTCGTCATTCCCCAATTCGACTTTATGGATTGCTGTTTTCTTAGCGTGATCTTTTTTCAAAGCACTGAGCCTCACCGTCTTCTTGGGCCTGTCAGGTGATTTAACGTCTTCATTTGAGGGAAGACGTAAAGATAGTTCGTCCACGTATGTTTCATCTTCAATCATAATATTTATCACACTCTCTATAGCCCGTATAAACTGTGAGATACTTTGGGAATTGCCATCGAACGATCTAAACGTTTGTTCGACTTTTGCCAGACAGTCATCCCAAGGTTGCTGGATTACTTCCAAGGTTTCAGCTTCAACAGAAAATTCTTCATAACAGATTGAACTTTGTTGGCGTTCAAACCACCATCTGCTTGGAATGTTTTCCATCTTAATTATTTCCAAACGTTGCAAGACGTGAAAGCAAGGGAGACCATAATTTAATCAGCATTGACAACTGCATGGACTGGAAATGTCAACCGATTTTTTTAAAAGTTTAGTACGGAGGGAAACCAACGCACGGTGAGTTACTTTCCCAATCAAATGGGCCAAACGAAACTCCAAAGAAACGCGAACATCCACCTTATATTTTTCCCCATTTTCAATGTCCTTATATCCTCTTTCAAAATTGCTCAGATTACTGTCAATGGTGTTGAAAGCTAAATCAAGAGGTTGAAGGGAAAACATTCCCTTTTTGACAATACTATGTCCACTCTCAGCCCTTTGCGTTGTAACGCAACCAAAGTGTTTAAACTTTGAGGTGATATGACCTGCCCATTTTTCGGTATATTTCACCCATTCGTTGGTGTAATACTTATTGAACTTTTGCTGCATTTCAGCATTGGTAAAGTTTTTGGTGTTTGAAAGAATCTCATCAACATTTTGTTTCAAAAAATTGTATCGTTCAGATGTAGAACAAGTCATCATAGCGAAAACTTTATTTTTCAATTCGCTGCAGATAGATGAGTTGTTGAAATATTTCAGGGTGGCATTGTTGCCTAAATTTTGGATCAAATGCCAAGTACACAACAGCTTCTTGTTGTCAGGGAAATGATTATCAAGTTGATTCATCAATGCAATACATTTGTCAGTGACAAAGATCGTCTCGGATGAATAATGGTGGACGTCTTTTAATGTCTTAACTAGTGTTCGGAATAAAGATCGAAACTCTCGAGCGAGCTTCGATCGTGTTCCAGTCGAATCTCGCTCGAATGTGTTTTTTTGAAGATCGAACTCGCTCGAATATTTGTGGGCTCGGCTCGGTTGCACAAACGAAAGCTCGAACTCGCTCGAGTTGATGGTACACATACGGCGCAAAAAAATGCTGACAAAAACAATAGTGGTAATTACGTTTAAAAAGAGATTTTCAATCGAAAAAGAAGTTTAAGTAAAATACGAAAATGATTTAACTAAAATCAAGATGTGATATACAGCAAGGGAAATTCTATAACCTGTCTTTTTACTGTCTTCATTTAAAAGTGACTACTTACAATTTTATAGCCGAGCGAGCTTCGAGCGAGCTTCGGTCGATGCTCGCTCGAATAAAAAAAAAGTGGCGCATACTCGAGTACAAAAACTCGGTTCGAGCTTTGTTCGAACTGGCGCAAGATCGGTTCAAGATCGAAAAGTTCGAACACTAGTCTTAACAAACCAATTGTACATCTCCTTTTCATTAGCAACCCATGCAAAAGCAATAGGGAAGGTTTTAAGGGTATCCTTCCCCAAGTTACTGACACCGAAAGCTGAAATCAGAGGCATTTTTAAATCATTCGTATTGTATGTTGCATCGATAACAACAACCTCAGAGAATCGCTTAGCTCTCGCAACCAATGTATCATTGGTGAAAAATAATCCATCAAGATTTCTAGATATGGGATTACATCTGTATGCAGTGTTATACCCTTTACTCTCGATGTGGTGGATGAGCAATTTAGCTCCATCGTCAGACCGAAGGTTCACACGATCCGCATTTTTGTATCTTAAATTGTTGATATCATGAAGTGTCAACTTATTGACGCCACTTATAGCGCTGATCAACTTTTGGATCAACTTTGTTGGGATTTCCTGCTCGATACCCTTCTGAATTTTTTCAACATCGTCAGAATTGAGCTTGTTCTTTCTTCCATTACTGCTCAAAAGAACATTTTCTGCACTGAGTGGGTGATTATGAAAACGTTCATCCCCGGTAGGTTGAGTGTAGGAAAAACCTCCATCCTTGGTTGTTTTTACTTTAATGTAATAAGGGCAGTTACATTTGCAACTGTCCTTTTGACGCTTACGATTAGCTTCGGCTAATTCACGAGTGTTACGGTAAACACCGCCTCTTTTACATTGAAAATGAATTCTGGTTTCTGAAGAGCGAACTTTAGTCAATTCAAAATTGTTTTCGAGGGCGTAGTTTTTAATAAGATCGGTGGTGATTTCCTTGGTAGCATTAGGTGGTAATGTTGGCAAAGGAGCAGACACCTCAAAAAGTTTTAAGTCGGTATTCATTTTTATATTTAGAAAAAAGTAGAAAGTAGAAATTGTTTTATTTTGACAGGGTTTACTGTGCCTTGGGGACAGCCACTGCCTTAGGGACAGTCATTTTGTCACGTAATCTCTTAGAGACAGCCAAAAGGTACCCGATCCTAGGCCATGACTACGTGCACTTCGGCTGTCCCTAAGAAAAGCGTAGTTATACTGCTGATGAAAAGTATAAAGAAATAATGTATGAATTAATGGATACCTATCTTCTACAACCAAATATACAAATAACGATAAGACATTTTATATTTGGGATCGTATTTTATTCATTACAAAGATAATGAATAAATGATCATGTATGAATTAATGGATACCTATCTTCTACAACCAAATATACAAATAACGATAAGACATTTTATATTTGGGATCGTATTTTATTCATTACAAAGATAATGAATAAATGATCAACTATAATGTTCTACTGCCAATACACTTGACAAACAAGTATGCATCTTTTACAGTAACCGTTGCATGATCTGATAAATATGTGTCTAGTAACACTAAAGATTTATTAGAGTACTCATGTTCCCGATCTGTTGATATGGGACAACGTTAACTGGAAACAATTCTAACGAGTAGTATTCATTTAACCCAAGGTGGGAAACAAAGAATAGATCTATTCCAAAACCAGAAAGGTTGACTCATCATTAAAACTCAGGAGAGTTGTGCAATATAAAAAGGATCAATTATTTTCATAGCAGCAGAGTTCTTTTAGTCTATTTTTACCTCGAATAAAGATATACTTTTATATCATTACTTTTCTATTGTAATATTTTGTCAAATACCACTGTGCTAAACGCACATACAGTAAAAACATCGGTAATCCAAATTTATATAAATTATCCAAATTTGGAATTCTGACACATTGAATACAATGGAAGAGCCGATAGAAAATATTATTAGAAATCATTGAAACCATCTGTCGGCGACAACGTACCCTTGAATTCATGTAGAATTCAACAGTCAAGATAAATTTATGGACTAGCAATTCTAATAACAGTCAGCTTTCAAAATAGTATAAATAGACCCCATTATTTCATAAGTTAAAACTTCAGTCAAATAAAGTAACAAGGACTTATAATCGTACCTATCGTACCATTGTTTTTTTTTATATACTTTATATTTTTTTATCAAATCAGAAGTAATTGATTTGTAACATTTTTTACGATTATCCTATAATCAAGATTCAAAATGGCTCAACAAGAAGACCATCCAATGGTGATCGATAATGACACTATTATGAAGGAATGTGAGGAGACAGTACCACTGGAAGGAGTAATTAATGCATCCAACGGGGAACATCACGATGTAACGAAAAGTACGTCGGCGGTAAAGGAAGTAAATATCTACAACACTCACGGAAAACTTGAAAAAGTGAAGGAGGTTAGTATGGAAGAACGAGTAAAGAATTATAAGAAAATTCAGGAGGAATATCGGTCAAGAATGATGAATCTTATGGATGTGGTACCACAAACTTCGGTCATTGAAAAGGAAACCAATATCTATGAGTAGAAATTAGATAAAATCACGAAAAGGATCGAGGTACTTGAATCAAGCATTGGCTTCAGTTGGGAAGGCGAAGGGAAGCAAGGATTCTAAGTGGGCTAGCAACAACCAAGCTATAAGAGCGTCTGACATTCCAAGGCTGCAATTATCACATTGGACTAAAGTTCATTTTCCATCCAAAGAAACATTCAGTTCAGCAGAGCACTTCGTGCATGAGTTTGAAACGACGCTCAGCATCTTGTCAAGGAAAGTAGAGGACGAATGGAGAACTTATATTTTGGCGGCGATTCCATTTGATTTCATAACCTGGGGGAAGCAAACCATTCTGACGTGTGCATCTTGGACTGAAGCAAAGGAAATTATATGTAGAAAATTTGGGGACTTTCAATCAAAAGACACCAACAGTTTAAAACTTTTCGACTTATACATGAAACCATCTCAATCCATCTCCCAATTCGCCAACCAATTTACAAATTTTGCTGCCGCTGCGGGGATAAACAAGGACAATAAAATTGTGGTACTCCTATTCCGAGCAAGACTATTCGATCCATGCAAGCCGTTAATTTTTGCGGCTATGGAAGCAAAAAAGCAGGTAGATGAAAACTATGTGTTTACGGTGGATAAAATCTGTGACATCGGTCGTGAAATCTTTGGGGATGAACCAGTTGGAGAGAGTGCTCGTTTGGTAACAAATAAGATGAATACACCGGTAAAGCGAAGACGTGGTAGTGCATCACATGAATGGCAACAATACGGGGTGAAGAAAAATCAAGGATGTCCTAAGCATGGGGGTGAAAAGGCCAATCACACTGCTGAGGAGTGCCGCAGTCAAGATTTGAAGAAGAGCAAATTTTTGGGTAACAAAAACAGCCCATTCAAGGCTACGGGTAACAACATGAAGGGGCAACCATGCCGATATTGCAAGAAGGAATGGCAGCATGGCCATACGTGTAAGGAATACTATGAACAAAAAAATAATCGTACTGTTTTGGCTCTTCGTCGGGAGGACGATGAAGATGATCAAGGACCCAAGACCCTGAATATCAAAGAGGCTATGGAAGTAGATGCATACGAATGTAAGTATAACATGCAAAGGAAAGAAAGAAATCCATTAAAATTGACATTGACTCCTATCATTATTAGAGAGCAAAGAATAATAGCAAGAATAGACACGGGATCGGATATCTCATGTATAAATAAATCAATTTTAGACAGTAAATTCAATAAAGAAATAAAAATTTCCAAAATAAATGGGTCTCTTAATTATCTTTCACTTGACAATAATAAAAAAAATATTAAAGTAAAACGAATTGGGATAACGGAACCTTTAAGAGTTCGTTACATTAATGATTTAAGCTTTGATTTTAAATTTGAAGTGGTTGAATTTAGTAGTATAATGGAAGCTCAATTTGACGTGTTATTAGGACTTGACATTCTGAGTAAGCTGAGAATATCACTATCTGGAGTAGCTTATTGTTACCCCGATGAGGAAAAAATGGAAGCACAATTTCGGAACGTAAACTTTGACACACAGAATAAATATGGTCCGGAGAATGATAATTATGGAACGGACAGGGAGCGAAAGATATTTTTATAAGGAATACAAGGGGCAATTGAGGCAAATAAGAATATTCCAAAAGGATCCTTTTGCACCATGCCAGAAGCACTCATTCACATCCCGTTAAAAGAAAAGACAGATAACATGTATATCAAGCAGTATCCATTAGTATATCATCAAATACCTGAGATACAAAGACAAATTAATGAATGGGTAAATGAAGGAATTGTATACGAAAGTGTACCAAGTTCAAAATTCAATACACCATTATTAGCAGTAGGAAAAAAGGATGACCAAACATGGCATTTAACGAAATTGAGAGTATGTATGGATCTTCGACGAGTAAATGCCAATATCGATGACAGTAAAACGGACAAATATGTGATTCCGGATATGGAACAAGTATTTGCTGAAGTCAGCGCACCTGGAAGAATATACACGAAGATAGACTTAAAAAATGCCTACTTCTTATTCCCAGTCGACAGCAACTCACAAGAAATCTTAAGCTTTTCATTTAGAAATAAGACTTATAGATGGAAAGGCTGCTGCTTTGGATTATCGTTCATTTCGCAACAATATTCACGAGTGATTGCTGTTGTGATCGAGCTTATATACAGATATAACTCTATCATCAATTCTTTCTTTCCTCTTTGATAACCTTTCTATAAATCATTATTGCATTACTCTTAAAATTAAATATGTCGTATTTGGGTACGATTCACTTAAGAATAAATAAGCAAATCGTTTAAATAAATAAAACTATGAAATTAAAACAACCTTTGATGTTGCATACCAGCATACACTAGTATACTGCTATACAACTTCTCCTACTACGAGTACATACTTCTATATTAAAGATTGCATGATTGGCCTAAACACGATATACGAATGACAGTTGGATACAGAATGTTATACCACTGAGTTACGATATCACCGATCGAGAAGAGAAGCTTCTCAGATCAAATCAAGAATTATAAGAAAGAGAAACTTAATATTAATAGTTCTCTCAATGGCTTAGCTACCCAGAGAGAGAATAGAACAGCTATTAATATAAATGGTTCATTTACTTATATATTGATATATTTATACTGCTGATAAAGAGTATAAAGAAATAGTGTATGAATTAATGGATACCTATCTTCTACAACCAAATATACAAATAACGATAAGACATTTTATATTTGGGATCGTATTTTATTCATTACAAAGATAATGAATAAATGATCAACTATAATGTTCTACTGCCAATTACACTTGACAAACAAGTATGCATCTTTTACAGTAACCGTTGCATGATCTGATAAATATGTGTCTAGTAACACTAAAGATTTATTAGAGTACTCATGTTCCCGATCTGTTGATATGGGACAACGTTAACTGGAAACAATTCTAACGAGTAGTATTCATTTAACCCAAGGCGGGAAACAAAGTATAGATCTATTCCAAAAACAGAAAGGTTGACTCATCATTAAAACTCAGGAGAGTTGTGCAATATAAAAAGGATCAATTATTTTCATAGCAGCAGAGTTCTTTTAGTCTATTTTTACCTCCAATAAAGATATACTTTTATCTCATTACTTTTCTATTGTAATATTTTGTCAAATACCACAAACTCATCAAAGGCAATACACCACATGTGTTTCAAGTTGGTGAATACGTACTATTACGACATGAGTCGAAGAAGGGATTGGAATACAACTGGATGGGACCTTACCAAGTAGTAAATTGCAACACTGACTATAACGTATACAAAATCAAGAATTGGAAGGAAAATTATACAACTCCTGGGTACATACAGATAGATTAAAACCAGTCAATTTGACCAACAAGAACATCAACAATAGCCTCTCATCAAGCTGGTATATTCCTCGTACAGCAAGAGCTCAATAGAGTACAATTTTTTTTTAAAAAAGTTTTAGGGAGGGGATATTGTCGTACTTATAATTCATATCACCTCCGCTCATCTATAAAATAGAATCAATAATTAAATCAAATAAAGTTATCTTTTATCTACTCTACATTTATTTTGTATACTAAAATATTATAACAACTATCACGACACTACTCACATTGTATCAATATCCTTGTCAGAAGATTTATAATAGATATAGTTATTTATACTAGTGTTACAATGCGGATTTTCAAATATCAATTTCTCGATTTTAACCCAAAAACTTTACTCAGTCAATTTATCTTGCATGATGCTAAATTTTAGCATTGTGTTGCAACGAACTTTATATTTTCCCATTATATTTTAACCCAATTTATTTTATCGAACTAGTATTATTATTTTTATCAATTATCCGTTTTATTTAGGGTATCGTTACCGATCCTTCTAACAGAGCAAAACTATAAATGTCATGATCGTGTCACGTAGATGCATTAATTTTGGTAATTCTTTGTCAGCACCTTGTCATCTACGTGTCAGCCATCAATCATCAATCATTAATTACTTGTCATAAATAAGTAATGACTTACTAA
>JAEPRD010000345.1:0-13582 GCA_016758985.1 Mucor saturninus | reverse complement strand
CAGACAGCTCTTGCCACTGAAGTGTTTATGCTGGAAATTCATCGGCTTTTGGGAAGAAAAAGTCGGTCACAAATGGCTGGCATATGTCAATATACTATCCTTTTCCCGTTTTTGTTCAAGATGTATTCTTGCAAAATTCTTATACACCCTTCCCTCTCCTATTACTAAGTAAATATGAATGATATACACTTCTGGAATACATATAATAAACTAAAAAACTTCTTCCTTTTACTTTGTTCACTCAAGAAAACTGCTTCTTTACTTTTCATTCTTTAATTCTTGGACTTTAATACACAAAATCACCCTACTAACCAAGCCTTGAACAGGCTTTCTTAACAGTTTAGCGAGAACTTATAATGTACCGTTCTTCGTTGCTTTTGCATGACTTTGATACGAATAAATAACTTTGTATCGATTTTTCTGGCAACCAAGGTGAAGAGAAAGCGGGGAAAGAGGAAATTGATGAATGAGAGGATGACAACGAATTAACAATAGAGCCATCCTTTCCTTTTGCAATTTCATATCATGATAGGCTCTAATCATCATTTAGTATATATCTGTAGTATTCCTGAGTCTATGAATACTGAATCACTTATAATTTATTCCTCCTAGAATAAATACTACTGTATATGAGACGATCGCCAGATTTAGAGGACATAGCGTTCACACCTACAAAATCAAGAACAAGCCTGCACCTGTTGGGTGCGGAATTCTTGGTTTGTGTGATGCTGGGTACACCTTCTCCTTCTTGCCCAAATCCAGAATTGAGAAAAGCAAGGAGCTCGAGGCTCAAACCTTGGCTGGCACTGATAGTGGCTAACTGACGGCCATCGTTAAAAGGTCGTATGGCTTGTCGAGCAACTTCCCCTTGCCCAAGTCAGCTTGAAGTTTAATGTTTATAAGGACAGTTACTTTTCTTCAGTAATATTGTTCAAGCATCTTAGAACAGCTGATGTTGGAGCGTGTAACACCGCTCGCCGCAACAGTGGTAAGTTCTATTGTGCATTACTAAGACAAGAAACTGTTTTACTGTATATCATGAAGAATAAATTATTACTATAGCTTTAAATTTTAAAAAATACGATATATACAAAATATGTATAGTTATTTATGTATTTGGAATATAAACTGGCGATTTTGGCCCGTCATCAGCAATCTGTGCCATGTGCTTATTCTCATTTAGCCGGACAACTTGAGGGCATACAAGCTCAAGTAGCGAGGAGTAAGGGACGTTTTTTTCGAATCGCTGGTCTGCCTCTTTCTTATCATGCTCATCTTTCAAGACATCCAGTATACCCATTGTTTCTTCCAGTGCACTCTATATATGATACGGGATGTTAAAAGTAGGTTAATTCAGTATCTACAAATACGTAATAAACAAGAATAGGTATACATACAGCCAGCGTAAGAGTGAAGGTCACAAAGTGCACAGTGTTGTTCTTCTGCTTGCGAAATTCATCAATGACTCCAACACGCTGCTCTTTGTTCATCACGTATACGCCAGGAACAGGTGTTGACATCGTCCAGTGACGAATTGCTCGGTCTATTTGGAGTGGTGGCGACAGTCAAAAACCGAATCAAACAATGTGTGAATCAACTTACCGTGCGTATGGATAAAATGGAGCTTTAGTCTTGAGAACGTTTCAAAGCTGCCATACTTGTACAAGCTGGCGATTGTCCTTAACATGGCCAAGAGGCCAAACATTGCCTTGTGATGATCAAAGCTTGTTTTGCATTTGAAATTCTCGCCGTATGACGAAGAAACTTCAGACAATAAAATCTCTGTCGACAAGTCCTCCACCAAGATCTTTCCATCTGCATTATACTTCAGACGTCCATCGGTAATCCCTTGACTTTGTAATTGCATGGTCATAGCGTTAAGCTCGATCTCACCCGGAAAAAACAACACACTGTGACCGTGTTGCAGAAGAAAGTCATTGCAATTTCGCAACAGAGGGTCGACAACGTAAAAACGTAGACATCCTTCTGATGACGAAAGTGTCTTTCCTGCACCTGCAATCACCCCGAGACTATATTATCTTGTTTAGTTAGTTTACACACGTCCCTTTCTTTCTCTTTTTGGTTGAGAATAGGTAATGTTAAAGGGATGAAACTTACATTTGTTCCAAGGAATGGTTAATCAATGCTTTCTCAGCAACACTGGTTGTGGTAATAGATCTGAGATTCTCAATTCCACATTTAAATCCATCAAGATCAATCTATTTACATATTATGCAACATTAATATCGCCCTACTCATCTAAATGTATTAAATCTTACTGCATCTGTTGCCAGAGAAACTGCTGGCTGGAACACTCGATCTACAACTTTCAAATCGATGCTCATGTTCTTATTAATGAGACGTTCATACATATCGGCTGGGAAGAGAGGGCGACGTCGCACCTCTTTACCGCACCAAATAATGTCGTGTCTTTCAGGCTAAAATTCGACACGCTTATCAGTCTTTGAGCAAGTGCCTCAACTTTAACTTACCTTAAGAACGAAAGTGTAACAGTTTCTTGTAGGCCTTTCAAGAGCTTCTTCCAGCTGATCCAGATATCTTCCATCTCTTCGGTACCTTCCTTAATGCCACTGTTTTCTTCTTGATTATCCTCTTCATCGGTATCGTTTACATGCATTCTCTTGCGATGTTGATTTTGCATCTCGTCTACTATTTCTTCGGCCATTTGGCTTTGCATACGTTTCTGAACGACAGTTAAAGTTAATAGAATGGCTTTTTATATTGTATTGTTTTTTATTTTTTTTTTTTTTTTTACCTTTTGAGCATCATATTCAATTTTACTAGACGCGATGGTAGGTTTTGTCTTCCAGAATTTACCGACTATCTGCTTGCTTGTTGCGGTCTATACAAGTAACACTATTTTGTAAATGCGTTTTTTTGTACTATTTTATACTGCTTTTTTTTTTTTACCATTTGCGAATGAGTCATCTGTCTGAGCATTGTCTCCGCAACGGTACCTGGAACAACATGCTTTAGCATCAGTTCAGCATCTTCATATAGAGCTTTATTCCCTGAACGTGTACTAATAGCTGGGTTTTTTTGCACAAGTTTGTTGAGATAGTGAATTACGTTCCAATCGCAAGGAGGTTCCAAATCAAAAAAATCTATAATAGAAAGGAATTAAGTAGCCAAACCCTTGTTTAGCGAAAAATAGAATATGCCTACCTGCAAGAAATAGCTTATCACGCACTTCTTTGCTAAGAGCAACTGGAGATTGTGAGGATGATAATTTACTTTCCATGGCAACTGATGTATGAAGCGGATAGAATGGTTCATCAACGCGGTTTTTGGGTATTATACACGATTGATTTTAAGGATCGACTGAATAATAGCAAAAAGCGTGACGTAGACTTTAAAAATCGAGAAAGAGTGACGTTTCATATTCAGTAGATCGTGTATCTGCTGGATGAAGGAAGTACTTTTGACATAACGTCAATAATTTTTTTTACCGTACGCTTACTGCTGGGGCACATGCTATCCAATAAAAAGTCTCTAAATCGAGTTAACTGAGTTTCATGTAGCGAATCAAATATCTTCAATTCGAGTTAACTGAGTTTAAATATATAATTATATATTATTTGTTCGAAAAGTTTTTTTTTCTTTCAAGTGTTCCTGAAACTAATTACATTATGAGTGATCCCGAACATAACTTTGCTTCCAGTTCCAACATTGAACAAACAGGAATAGAAGGAAATCGTAAATCATTTGATAAGAAGCGCGGACGTCCTCCAGGCGGTAAAACACAAAAGAAAACTGACATTGTCTACGGACGACCAAAAAAACAAATAAAAAATCAGTCTTCAATGTTGAATTTCACGATGCGCCCAAAAGCAGTAGGATAACGTATTTGGTTTCAAATTAACTCTGTCACTAACTCTTTATGCATTGTTTATAGTCTGAGAATTACTCGGTTCTTGTGGAAAACGAGCAGCAGCAAGCTAACATTGTAAATGGCAGCGAAGAGGTTTCGATTGATACTGAGGCTGAAGTCGAAAGCGCTCAAAGTTTCGTTGACGAAGGAGAAGAAGATGAAGAAGTAGATATTGACGATCCTTCTAAATTCGATATCCCATCCACAGAATTGCAAAGTACTACTATTCCTAACAATAGTGGTGATGATGACGATTGGGGAACGGATGACGAAGGCGAGCCAGAAGAGTTAAACGAAAATGAGTTTATTGCAGCTGACAGCGACGCAGCTTCCATTTCTGAAGAAAGCTATGTCAACACCTATCTGGCAAATTTACAGGAGAGATTGAAAGGGAAGAAGCCAGATGAGTATTTGAATGGCACTTTCTGGGTTCACCCGAGAAACCCTTATTTCATGCTTGAGAAAAGCAACAAAGATCCTTGTGATCTTTATACACCCAGAGTGTTTTTGTGGTTTCCTCATCATTTAGTTAAAAATTTAAAATGTCCGGTTTGTGAAGTTAATATAAGTGTGAAAGGGTTTAATAAGAAGCCGAGAGCTAGGAGAATCATTGATGTGAATGAGTAAGCATTAAGTGTATAGACAGTTTTGAGCGTCATTTCTAATTTTTTTTTTTTTTTAATTATCATCAGCTGTTTTTATCTGATGACCATGAGATATAAGTGCCGTAATAAGGATAAAACACATACATTTGATGGGTGTAATCCAGCTTTGGTCAGACAGCTACCACTAAACTTGCAAGCCGAATTTCCTGCTGTTCTTACTCATCGCTCCGGACTATCTAAAGTACTTTGCAAATTAATGAGACCCCTATTTCAGCACGGAATCGGTCCACATCGTATGGCTAAAGTACTTCGTGTAATGCATACTGAAAAATACGATGAACTTCAACTTCAGTATTATGCAACACTTGATTCTGAAACCGAAAATCTGTCTATTTTATCCATGCTCCAGCCTAAAAACTATCCTGAATTCTCAAAATTTGGTGACAAGATGAAGTATAATGGCTATGTTCCTTCTGCAAAGTACATAAGCTATGCATATAGCTCCTTAATAGCTAAGGTACGTCCGTTTATGGATCAGCTTATGTCCTTCATAGACGGCACTGTTTTGAAAGGTGATCATTCTTTTAAGATCATTGATCATTTGGCCAAAATAAATGGTGTCTCAACCTTTTCTTGTCTTTATACTGTACTAAATGAGCATGAAGATATTCGCTTACAAGTACTAGCGCAAAGCAAGAAAATGGAGCACCTAGCACCTCAATTTCTTCAAATGATGGATACATATAAAAAGCTAAACATGAAGGACCCTGAACTTTTTTATACTGATAACGTTATTGGAGACCAAGGCTTCTTAAAACAGGTGATACCATCTTTAAGTAAAGGAGTTGTTTCTATTCCTAAAATTGGAAACAGGCCAGAAAGGGATGATCCTTTTCTCTCGCTTCCGACTATCAGCCTTCCTGAAACTACAAGCATTGTAGTTGCAACATCTGCAGCTGACATCAATGGCGCTTGTGTTGAAGTATTTGGAAATACAGATGAATATTGTACTGAAATTCATGTTGGTTTTGATTGCGAATGGATTATGTCTACAAGCGGAATATCACTGATACAAATATGCCATCAGAACAAGATTGTTTTATTCCGAGTACATGCTTTCAATACAAATACGTTTCCTTGCGAGCTTTCAAAAGTTCTCAGGTGCCCAAAGGTAGTGAAGCTTGGTAGAAACATTAAGGCAGACTGTACGAGAATAGAACGTGTTTTTGGAATTGCTACAGCAAGCTATGTTGATCTAGGACCTTTCTGTTACTGTCGAAATCTAGTTGAGAGTTCTCGGCCTCGGCTTGACATTCTATGTGGAGAGGTTTTATCTTTGAAGCTCCCCAAGATTTCTCTTATTCGTTGCGGTGACTGGGAAAAGGACGTTCTGACATTTGAACAAATAAATTATGCAGCATTAGACGCTTGGGTAGCTTTGATGATCTACAAAAAAGCAGACGAACATCCAGCAGTAAATGAGAAAGTAACTAAAGACACAGCAAGAGGAACATTTGTAGCAATATACAATCGAACATCTGCAAGAGTGATGCCATCTGCATATGGGTTTATTGAGGATGATGGAGGATCCAGCCATAGCCATATAAAAAATACAAGAGTTGTAAGGGTAGATAATGTCCAGGTACTTTCAATGCTTCTTGAAAGTCATCAACAAAAGGAAAACTTGGAAGCGAGAACCTTGAGTGACATGGGCGAGCCTCCATTTCTTTTAAGAGTTAGTACTCACTGCTTGGGAACCGCTTCTAGAGTGCTTTATGACCAAAGAAACCAAAAACAACATTTAGAAGCCATTAGTGGTGCCACAGTCTCTGGTGTAAATCTTCCTAATGCCAATCAAAGCCAACAAATACCATCAAGGATTTTAAAAGACGCCTTTCATGTGATGCAAATGATACGCGTTTCTTTAAAACATGGTATGGCCAAAGAGTTTTCCCGTCGGTTCAGAGACGCCATGTTTGTTGTTGATTTAGAGGATAAAAGAGCTGTAAGCCAGTATCTCGACTCAATAGGGACTGATTGGGAAAGTTATATGGTCAAAAATCCTGATTTTATTTTGGAGAGAGTAAGCAGGTACATTCCACCACCCGAAGAGTTGTTTAATTCTGTTTCCTTGTTGTTCGACTATTATGGCCCTGCAAAGTGTATACTGAGTGGAAAGCCTCTATTTAACGAAGATGCATGGAGTGCGTCTAAGCATGTTTTGGAAGAAATCAGGCTTGGTCACGTCTCTGATATAGCAAATGGTCCTGTTCTATACACAGAAAAAGGCTACGACAAAAACGGATTAATGAAGTATAGATGCAGTAGGGGTACGAGTTCTGTTGAAGGCTCTGTACATATGAATATTATTAGAAAGTTTGCTTCTTATAATGCTGGCCCTCGATTAGCAGATATGGTTCTTGCTGACTATCGTTTGTATCATAATACGGATGTAAGTATTTCTTTTTAAAAAATAAGAAAAAAGATATAAAGAAATATTTTTTTTATGCAAAAGTTTTATGTATCAAAGTATATACAGGGACTAATAACCCAAATTATTACAATAGGTCGGTTCGAGAAATCGCTATGGCAAAGTGCATAAAGGCCACTATAGCCCCTGGTTGTACCAATCGATCAATACTATTAGGATTAAGCTTGGTCACGCACCTATTGATAGTTACTTTACAAACAGGCTTGGAAGTACGTTTGAATATGAACAGACAAACGAGACCTTCGGAATCACAGCATTACCAAATGAAATAATGCGAGAGTATCATATATTGCCTGACTCTAACTTACCAATGTGCCAAACATTCTCTAAAGAAAAACTGCTCGAGCTTAGTCTTCTTCCTGTAGTCAAGTTTGATATTATCGGTTGCTCTGTCAAAGAATTTGTGTATAACTTCCTAGCAAAATGCCAGAAAACAAAGCTAGCTGTAACCGCTGTGTATACTGACGAAGAGATCAAGTTGTATGGGGAGTTCATGAGCAACAATGAAAAGAGAGATATGATAGGGCTGGGTACTGAAAAAAGTGCACCAAATTTCACATGTTTTGCTAAATTATGGTCAAGCTATTGTAAAGAAGGAAGCAATATTTATTATAAAACTCCCAGGCATCTCGAATCCTACTACAATATATTAGACGATCGACAAAAGTATTATGACACAGTCATGCTCAACATTAGTACAGTGCGAAAAGTAAGATCTGCTTTGACTTCCGATAGTAGATTTACCATTTCAATACCTGCCCAAGTACAGCAAACAGCGGAGCAGGCTATAGGTAGGATGTCACACATTGAGATTGCCACTCCCTCGCCCCCAGAACACCAGCAACTTCAACAGCATTTAACACCTTTAAGAGTGTTGCTCCCTGCACCAGTTATTTCAACTAGTTTTCTGCCCCAAGTAAATTCACCGCGAGCACAGAGAACTTGTGCTGTTTGTAAAACAGTTGGTTGCAAAGGTACAAGTATGCACAGTAGATGCCTAAATAAGTGTGGTATTTGTAAGCGCGAAAGTTGTAATGGAAGATACAAGGGGCCTGCTTGCCAAAACTGCTAATTTTTAAGTAATTTACCCTTCATACTTTTATTATTTTCTGAATAAACACACTTTTTATTGTAAAAATCTCGGTGCCCTTACGGGCACCGAAATTTCGATAATTAATTCAAAAATCCCGGAGTGCCCCAGACATGGTTATAGGGCCTTTTTTTTACCCTTTTATTTTTGCTGTTATAATGTTCTCTCAGACCAGAAATGTTCGCGACAGCATGCATGCTGAATTTAATTGTACTTTTGCCGTAGGCAAGTGTTTTGAATCGAGGGAAGATCTTAAGACTGCAATTAGTACCTTTGGGAAAAAGTATAACATAACCATCCAATTTCACAGGATGTTACAACTTATGCTATTCATCGTAAGCAGAGTCCGGAAATTATGGAAAGAATTTACTCACTTTTGTCCAGTGGACACAAAGATCCTGTCACCAGCGTTATGGATGTAACTATTTTTTCAATAGCATAGAATATCTCATGTACTCATTACATATACGTTCTTAGACCCTGAAAGCGTTGAATGTCAAAAACATAATCATAAAAGATATCCAGAACATCCAGTCTTTGTATTTGAATGATAATGGAGGAAAGGAGATGTATTATCTTATCACTGAATTAGAAAGTCTCGGGTATGTCATTCGTATCCAGGTGAAAGGTGATCAGGAAGTCAAGGGCCTTTTTTTTATTCACGAAAAGGCTATAAAGGAAGCCAGATTATGGCCAGAAGCTATAACAATTGACGCTACGTATAAGACAAACGCTCACAAAATGTCACTCGTTAACATTGTCGGAACCAGCAACTCTTCCTCTGTTAAAGGAAGTAACCGTTTGCAGACGTTCGCTATCGCTGCCGCATTTGTCAACAACGAGACGGAAAATACGTATCAGTGGATTTTGAAAGAATTGAGGGATGCTGTTTGGCCAACCGAAACCAGATACAAGTTACCTTCGGTCATCGTTACTGACAACGAGCAAGCTTTGCGAAATGCTATCGAAAACGTTTTCCCTGAGGGTCAGCACTTGTTATGTTCGTGGCATCTCTGGAACACCATGTTGACAAAACTTGCAATTGGTAAGGTTGCTTCTGCTGAATACAATTTACGTATCACCGAAGCAGAAATCGAGTTTAAGTTAATGATGAGCAGCTGGAATATGCCATCATTCAGAAAAGCATGTGAAAATTTCGAGAAAATCATCACTACTGTTGGATACTTCAAGGAAAACGGTCAAATGGCTTTGTCGTATTTGAGGGATGTGTAAGTATTTATGATAACATTCCCTGTTTGCTTATGGCTAATGACTGATTTTACAAAAAGTTTGATGAAAGAAAACGAGATGAAACGCTGGGCTGGATTATACGCCAATAACCATGCCCACATGGGAAACCGTACATCTGGAAGAGCAGAGAGTTTCCATTCGGGACTGAAGAGAGCTTTGGGAAGTCAATCCGCCTCCAGAATGACGCTTACAACCAAACGAATGCATGCGTACTATGAAAAAAAGGTTTGTCAATTTAGGATTTGTTTAAATTGAAAATTTGTAAAATAATCACACCAATCTTTTTAAAATGTAGAGAGATGATAGATACAGAAGATTAGCAATTGAAAGAATCAGTATCGATTCTGCTTCATTCGACGAAAGCCGAGAATATCGATTTAAAGCCCTCGCTTTTAATGTTGTCCGCTTTGCTATGGATAAGATTAGAGAAAACCTTGTTGTATCCTTGCAAGATAATTTCGTCTCGAAAGGAAAAGACTGTAATTGCTGGGATCGTGTAAGGTATAATCTTCCGTGTCCATGCGTTATCAGCATTCATCCTGGAGTCTTGCCTCTATCAATTGTAGATAATCGTTGGAGATTTGAGCGCGATGAAGGTAATTGTTTGCATAAAAATAGTGGCCGAATGCGCTTAATGATTTTTGGTTTCTAGATTATGAAGAGGTTAGAGAAGGTGGTGACGGGAGCCGTGACAGCAATCAAAATGTGACCAAAGAGAAGCCTGGTAAGTTTTTTTTTCTTTCATTCTTATTATAAAATTATAAATGTGAGGCATTTAGTATGGGACGTTATATGTTACGCATGTTTCTGTTTATTACTGTCTCAGTGAATATTTTAAATAAAACAAAATCCTTCATCAATTGTGATATATTGAACTGGTATCTACGCTATTGTTTTTGTTACGCTGCTTAAATGTATGTGATAATTATAACTGTCGATTTGTGCCTTTTAATGCTTCGTGCTTTGTATTAAAAGAAGGATGGAATATCATATCATAAAATCACATTGAAGGCCGAAAATAAGTAACTAATGAAGTCATAAATACAATCTTTAAACCATAGACGACGTGGGAATTAAAAACAAAGCCAAGAGTGAAGTTCCATTTGAGAAAACAGCAAGAGCTATATATGATATAGACGGTGAAGGTGAGTCGTACATATCAAACACATCATTTCATTAGAACTTAACATGTAAGAAAATAGATGACGAAATTGTAGTAGATACTGCTACCCGCGTTCAAGAAGGTACGTTGTGTATAAAATAAAAATTTAGTAAACGTAAATCCTTATTGTTTGACGTATAAAAGTTATTGACGATGAAAAAAGAAGCATCAACGAGTATCTTGATGAAAGTGGTAATGACGATAGAAACGAAGCACGTGGAGGAAACCCTGTGCCTTCGTCAACTAAAGGTGTTCATTGTTATTGCTACTAATAAGAAAAAATCCGAAGCTAACGTTTATTTCTGTAGAACATGCAGAGGACGAGCCAAAGAACAACAGAGAACGAATGATGCTCCGTGTTGAGAAACTGTTGCATGGTATGTTTACCAAAATAAACTCGTTGGGAACACAGCAAGAAATCAGCGATGCCATTAAAGTGTTGGAAAAGGCTGATTTGGATATAAAAGAACCCGAAATCAAAATGGATGAGCTGCAACCGCCTTCCGTGAATATAAACAGAAAGGGGCGTAAGTCACAGCGTGGCGTCAAGAGTAACACTGAAAGGCTCAAGATTGCGTCAGAATTGTTTTACGAGCATCGAAACAAAGAGATAAAAAAGAAAGAAAAGAAAGAAAAGAAAGAAAAAGAAGATGAAGAATTTGAGAGAAAGAGAAAAGAACTCTTCCTTGAATAAAAAGAAAATGATCTTCAACAAAAGAAAAGAAAGCTGACTATGTTTGTTCGCGAAGATCCCTCCTCTTCTGGTAGCGATATCAAAACTGAAAAATCAGCATCGCATTATGATCGGTAAAGAGTTGCATATTCCTATTAACACAATACGCTTTATTTTGACTTATCTCTACTTATTTATATATTATTTAGCGTTATTACCTACCGCAACTCTAAAAAGGATGTAGCCTTTGATTGGATTCATATCAGCCCCAAAAATGTAATTGCTGCGATTCATAACGTTGGAGCTGATGACCAAAGTCAATGGTTAAAGGTCAAACACCAAATGTTACAGACGTATATTCAGTATCATGATACTTTATATAAGCCTGTAGATGAAAAGTCTGTTGAACTAGAAAAGATTAAGATGGTTAGACGACTTAATTCTTCCAAATCACCATGCCTTAATGAAGAAGACCAACTTTTGTGGTTCAGCACATTTAGCTGTCCCCAAGTTGTGGCAGACACATTTGAACGGCCTGTGATTCTTTTCAGTCATGTTAAGTATTTTTTAAAAGATACAGGAGAGCCTAGGGTGAACCGTGAAGCACAAGTTTTTTCCCTCTCGTGAATATGCTACTTAAAAACGTCGATATGCCAATCACTCTTCTTTATTCGTCCTCTCATTTCTACGCAGTAGAATTCCATCGCACTCCAACTGGACGTTTGAAGAAGTTTGATGAACCTGCCATTGACATGGATCATGACCGTCTTAGACAATCATATCCTGATATCTGTAACAAGCAAGATTTTTCCATTCTTTTCTAAACATTAGTTTCAACAATTATCCTCACTTTCACAAACCAAAAAATAAACCAAATGCTCTTTGACATAAATATTCTTACTTGCAATTGTAAGACTTACATTTTGTATTGTTTATTCCTATTTCTTAATTCTATCAGTCTTAGGTTCTTCAGACATAACTTTGAATGTTTTTCATGCCTTCTATTAAAAATACTTTAGTTGCATTACATTATTATTGAAGTTCTTATTAGAAGTCCTAATTATTGACGTGTTTAAGTTTAAAATGATTTTATTTCTCATGGGTTTTTGACACAGTTATGTTGTCTAGGCATCCATATTTATTTTATTTATCCTTTTTTAATTATGTCAACGGATTTAAAGGGCAATGAAAGTATTAAGTTGAATTCCTTTTGAATCGATTACTAGTCAGTTGCCCACTTAATTTATCAGATTTAAAGATTCCAAGTCTAATAAATAATCACCACTTAATTTGTAAGACTTTTCGATTTCCAGTCATTCCTCACCCACTTAATTTGTAAGATTTAAATATTCTTGGTGTAAGTTTTGTACCTGCGATAAAAGGCCTTTCTATCCCGCAGATACACGATCTACTGAATATGAAACGTCACTCTTTTTCGATTTTTAAAGTCTACGTCACGCTTTTTGCTATTATTCAGTCGGTCCTTAAAATCAATCGTGTAAATCGATCGTGTATCAAGAATTCACCAAAAAAAATAACCACCATATATAGAAGTAAAAGCTTTCATGAAATGAAGACAAATGTGTTTAACAATTAAAGATCGAGATAAGGAATACTCGTTTTGTTGTTCTATATTACTTTTATATTGAGTAGTGTTGAGTTTTAGTTTGAATCTGCATTGATTCAAAATTTTCAGATCTCATAATTATACTAATAGTCGTAAGACGTTCAATCTAAATCTCGTGTTTTCCTTAACTATAGCATTTATAATGTCAAATAATAAAAAAAAAGCAAAGGCAAAGGAAAGTATATCAGTAAAAAAAAAATAGAGACAAGAGAAAAGGAAGAGCAAACGAAGCTGAATCTACAAATGAACCAGTTAAGCTCATGTTAAGACTTAAGATTCCAACAATTGCCAACAAAAATCGGGAATTATCAGGACAAGCTTCAAATGAAACTCAAAATATACTACGAACATAAATCCACAACATAAGATTTTCCTGAGATTACTCGCCTTTAAAACTGTTGATGTGTTTCAGGTGGTAGAGCAAGCAAATTTAAAAAGGCCCCTAAGAATAGCGGAAGAGTCTTCATCCGAAGAAGAAGAGCAGCCAGTAGTTCAAAGTGGCATAGTCAATTTCAGGGTCAACGAATCCCCCAATAAATCAATTCAATCACCTACTAAAGAAGGTACTTTAATTGAAAATACCTTTTCTAATGTTGATACTATAAATTCAAGCGGATACATTTCTTTTATAAGTTATCACGAACCACTATGTTTACAAAGTCAAAACATATAATAAATATCAATCTAATTTTCCCCCAAAAACAACTAAAAGTTTATCCCAAAAACTCTAAAATTTTGTCCCAAAATCTACGGGAAACCCAGTAAACACTTCAGTGGCAAGAGCTGTCTGT
>JAEPRD010000344.1:0-12236 GCA_016758985.1 Mucor saturninus | reverse complement strand
TCTGTACACAAGCTCTAATACTATTACTGTTTATCCTTGCCGCTTCTACCGGCCTACTTGATACTACTTGGATCGGGTGCTTCACTACTGAACAATACCTGAAAATAGGGACCGACGGCGATTTGGGTGGTTGCGGCAGTATTCTAATACAATAAAAGTTATATTAGTGACATATATTCAAGAGTGCGGGTGTTGTTCAAGATGCGAGGTATTTTATACTTACATTGTAAGGGATGGATAAGAACGGACAAAGTGGGGCTGAGTTGTGCGGCATGGCATGGCATCTTGTATGATTAGATTGACTAGAGATGGGGTAAAGTAAATTAGTATGGGTGAATTGGGTAATAGAATAATCGATTTACATACCAGAAACAGAGTTGACAATTAAGTAGAGGGATGTTACGTGATGACCAACAATAGATTCTTATTAAGAGTATAGAACAATATTAGTAAATAGCCAGAATAATATTATGGAAAGAGATAAAGACCAAGAAAAGGCATTACCATTATGATAACCAGTCGTAGATGATGAAGGGGCCAGATGGGGTGGACAGTGATGGCGGCGGTCTATAGTAGAATAAGAAACGTTAAAGGAGAAAATAGTTTGACACGAAGAGTTTTTACCAAGCCACCAATGACGATACCATATAATAGACCGTTTGAGTAGAGGAGGTCTATAAGATAAAAAGAGAGAATCAGAATAGTGTTATGGAAAGTATAAAGACTAAGAGACAGCATTACCGTTATGATAACAGTTGAGGATGATGGGGAAGCCAGATGGGGTGATTGATGGCGGCGGTCTATAGTAGAATAAGAAACGTTAGAGGATAAAATAGTTTGACACGAAAATATTTTTTACCAAGCCATCAATGACGATACCATATAATAGACCGTTTGAGTAGAGGAGATCTATAATATAAAAAGAGAGAATCAGAATAGTGTTATGGAAAGTAGAAAGACTAAGAGACAGCATTACCGTTATGATAACAGTTGAGGATGATGGGGGAGCCAGATGGGGTGATTGATGGCGGCGGTCTATAGTAGAATAAGAAACGTTAAAGGGGAAAATTATTTGACACGATTTTTTACCATGCCACTGATGACCATACCATATAATAGGCGTGTGAACGGAATATGTCTATAAAATAAAAAGAGAGAATAACAATAATATTATAGAAAAGTATAGACCAAGAAATGGCATTACCATTATGATAACCAGTTGTAGATGATGGAAGAGACGGACAGGGTGTGATGGGGGTGACCCAAGTAGAATAAACAACGTTAGAGAAAAAAAAAGTTTGACACCAAAAGGTTCTTTTTTACCATGACACTGATGACGATACCAATATAATAGACTGTGTGAGTGGCGGAAGGCTATAAGATAAAAAGAGAGGATCAGAATAATATTATAAAAAATATAAAGACCAAAAAAAGATATTACCATTATGATTACAATCGTACATGAAGGAAGAGGTAGATGGGGTGATTGGTGGTGTGGTCTACAATAAAATAAGCAACGTTAGAATAGAAAATCGTTTGACACAAAAAGATTTTTTTAGCCCAATATTGATGATTGAACCATATAATAAAGCTGTGTGAGTTGAGGAGGTCTATAAAATAAAAAAAAAGAGAGTCAGGATAATTTGCGAGATGCTAAAGGCACATTCAACTGACCACAGATTGTTTGGATGAGCAATGCAGGCAGGATGTATTGGAATGAGCGCATGTTTATAAAGAAGCCGCCGATTTTTTAGTGTAAAGAGGTGTAAAAAAGAAAGAAAAAATGGGCCCGGATATAGGAAACGAGGGAAAGGAAAAAAGAGCAAAAAAGAAAAGAATACAAGGATATATAATTTGAAACAGAGACAGAATAGGTGTAATGGATAGAATCTAAAAACAAATGGAGCCATTCATTAGTGTGTACAAGAAGTGTTTGGATCCGCTCATCAAACTCTTTTTTTATAAATACTCTGTATTTTATATTCTCAAAGGCCTGTTCACACACAACACACCCTTCTGCTTCCCAAAACCTTTCAATAAAACAAATATCAATTGTATGTATAAGACATTACATATTTTATATGAGATCCCATGAAATAAAGACAATTAACAATTGAAAATTATTATTTGATATTTTGTAGATTATGGCAAACAGACGTGCAATTGCTCCTCGAACAACCGACGAGTTCAGGGAATTGATGGACAGATTGACCAGTGTGGAGGCTGGTTTGTCCAATGTGACTGGAGAGGTGCGTTCTGTTGGCACCAGGCTAGCCACTATGGACACCAGGCTTGGTGTTATCATCCAAGATGGTGCCAGTACCATTGCCATCTTGGATGGTTTTGGAAATGTCCCTGGGGCAACTTCTTCTGCCCCCGTTGCTGCTGCTTCCGTTGCTGCTGCCCCCATTGTTGCTGCCCTCATTGTTGCTGCTCCCGTTGCTGCTGCTCCTCTCTCCCCCACTGTGGTTGCACTTGCTGCGTTTGAAGCTCCTCAAATGCAGGAAACCAACCGCGCGTATGTGAGTATATACTATTGAAATATATTGCTAGTCTAATACCTTCTAAAAATATATTAGGGCTTCATCAGACGCTACCTGAAGACCCAAAACTTCAGGTCCAACAACCCAGACTTGGTTGAGGCTAACAACCGAAAGCCTAGCTGGAGAACGGACGTGGCCTTTAACGAGAGTCCCAACAAAGAGTTGGTACTCGAGATAATGGCCTATCTCCAGCCAAGGTTTCTCGAGTCTGGGTTGAGGTACCCTGACCTCCGCCGGTATATATACACCAACTTCAATGGAAGGCGGACTCAGGAGAAGAAGTCTTTTGAGAAGCGAGCAGAAGCGAATGCTCGCTCAAGAAGAAATGGCCGTCAGGCGGACGTGAGTTATTATTTTTATTATGAAAAGGATTCCTATTAACTCAATTGACAATCATATATTTCATCAGCATCTCACTCGCCGCCGGGAGGCATACTCCAATAACAAGGCGGCGATTGACCAAGAAATGGACCGGGACTGCAGCAATCTCATCCAAAAGGCAGCAATGTCTGAGGGTGAGTCTGACGATGAGGGGAGCGATGCTTCGTTCGGGCGTCGCATCCTCACTGCGCGCCCAAGCTGGCGAAGCGACGAGGTAAATAAATTCGCAAAGAATATTGTTTATTATTTTTATAGAATACTAATGAATATTTTAGTTCAATCATTTCCTTGAACTCGTCGATGACTACGTGCTTGCCGGCTTGGGAACAAGACATTGTCAGATGCTTCGTCGAAAGTTTGGCCGCGTCGACGAAGTAGCAGTCCCGGAGGGAATGGTCCCTCCCCCACCTGAATGGGCCGTTAGAAATTAAAAAAATTAAAAAAAAAATAAAAAAACCTCATCTTTGCTCCTCTCATGCACTCAATCCTAAAGACTCATTCAAATCCTATACTTGTTTATTTTATTCTGGTATGCAATCTTGTTTAAAAATGAGTAAAGACATATTTTATTAAAACTTAAGCATATATTTTTTTAGGTAAAGGGATAACCAGTATCTTCTTTACATTATTTTGGGTCATATGTTCAGCCAGTGCTACTTCTAACAGAATGCGATGTACAGGCACAATACTGTGGTAGTTGGCTGGAGAAAATTGTGGCCTACAAATGTCAACACTTTCATGTTCTCTTGTACGCTCGGAATCAAAGACAAACCAGCGAACGTACGCGAAAACATGTTGCTTATTGTGATGACGATTTAGTCGGCCATGAGACATAGGGGGCATAGACTGGGAATGGACAAACATATATTGAATCTCGCCTGTGTACGCAGTCGGATTTTCGTCGTCATTTCCAGAGAACAGAGCTTGAACATAAGAACCATGACCGACAGTACCCTTCTTGCCTTTGTATGACTGGCCAAGGAGATCGATAGACGCGATCTTGCATATTTGGTTGTCAACAAAATACGGCGAAGATGAGGCATGTCGGTAATCCACTAAATCTGGCTTTGCATATACGAGCTTATAGTGTTCCAAGAGATAGGGATATTCAAGGTCGTTCATTGATTCATACGGTTTCATAGAGAGTGGCAACGCAGAAGGAGGGAGAGGTTCGTTGCCTTTGATAGAGAGTGGATTCATAGAGGCTTGCATAAATGCTCTCAACCGGAAAGGGCCTTGAGACATGGCATAGGAGGGGGCATAGGAGGAGGCATGGGAGGAGGCATGGGATGGGGCATAGGATGGGGCATAGGAGGAGGAGGTAAGCTTGGACATAAAGGGGCGGAAGGGGGTTTGACTGGGACATTGAAGAACAGAAGATACATAATCGCCCTTGTATGCATCATTAATAAAGTTCTTCATGTAGGTGGACTCAAAGCCGTCTCGTCTGTTGGTCTTGATGTTTTTTAACAATCCATTGTATCTCTCAAATGAAAACAGCCAATAACCGTACACTGGTCCAAAATCACGAATAATGGTATGAAGATGAAGGTGTAGGTGCATGTTACAAGTGAGAAGATTCGCAGGATATAGGGACTGACATCTTCGACCGAACGTTTCCAGGAAATCGTGGGCATCGGTTGCCTCGGAAAACGAGATTGCTGGCTTGACCAAAAGGCGGCAGGCATCAACGAAGCTGATCCAGTTGTTGAAGTTGTCAGGAGGGAGCACACCTTTCAACAGGACTGGAGAGTATACGAGGACCCAGGACTTCCACTCGTCTGCTTTCATGTAGGAAAAGCCTTTTCCGATCTTGCCTTTGAGGACAGCATAATCGGCCGGCAGAACCATAGACTCGGCAGTCTTTTGCATGGCAGCAAGATCACGGTCTGTGATCAGGCCATCGTCAATCCACCTCTCGACCATTCGCTTGGCCGTACCCAAGAAGAGATTGTGCATGGGATCAATGATCGTGCAGCGAACAACGTCAAAGTATCCAAGGCGATGCAACTGGGACCATCGAACGCCATTTTCGATTTCCAGCTGATGCCTTTCTGAGGGCGTACTGGCACTCTTCCACACCTCAGCATGCAACCGATTTTCGACACCACTGCGAAGGGACCACTGTGCAGAGTCGAAGCCACGAAAGTCAACGCTGTTTGTTCCGTCCAAACGAGAGAAACCACGACTACACTTGAAGCATGCATGGGTGCTGTTGTGGGAAGTAAACCCACTCGTCTTTCTGGCAGCTGGAATGTCGCACGCCACCATAAACAACGCAGCACGGACGGTAACACCTGATGAACACTCGGCAGTTCGCATCTTCACACCAACGTACAGCTCTTCCAAATCGTCCACCAACGGCTTGAGATAGTGGTTGATCTCGTCAGATTTTGGTTCCTTGGGCCCAGGCATAAGTCCAACAAGAATGATGTTCTCTGCCTTGAATCGCTCAGCCCTAGGAAGATTGTTGACGGCCAAGTAGATCGCACCACAGGAATAGGTCACCCCATCGAACGGCTGGAACCAGTCAACGTTCAATGTCAGCATGAGAGAACGTGGGTCTTGGACGAAAGAAACACCATTCGAGTCCTTGAGCTCCTTCCACATGGCGCCGTCGTACACATCGCACATCGTGTCTTCGACCTTCAGCTCCTTGTTCCAATGGCGGATTCTTGCTTCGAAATCTGGGCGGAGGAAAAACACTCTCAACGCCTGCTTGACAGAATGGTAGTTGTATTGGCGTCTGGCTACCAAAGCACCTGATGATGACACCTTCATCAACTGGGAATCGCAAGAGGAACGTGCTCCTGGCTTCTGGAAATCGCACCGAAGGGGAACAGACCCAGCTTCCTCGTACACCTTGTGACAATCCTGGCACACAACAGATTTCCTTATTCCTTGGGACATGGCTGAAAATCCTGTCATGCGCTGCAGACCAAGCAGGCTTGTGGGCAGTTGGAAATCTTGATCATAGATTGTCAAGAGCTTGTTGACAAACTCGATCAAGACAACGGCGCCCTTGTCAACCACATAACGGGATGCAAACAGGACAACAGAAATGGCGATGAACCTGTGCACTGGGTTTTCAGGCATTTGGGGGGAGGCAAAAGGATCTATTTTAAAATGGAAAATATTAACACCCAATTTTTTAGGCTTTTTCTCTATTTAACACTGACCTTCACCATCCAACTCCTCAACTTCGATCTCTTCCAAATCGCCCTCGTCGTCATCATCACCACCGTCCATCTCATTCTCATCGGCATCGGCATCAGCATCGGCATCGGCATTAGCCTCATTGTCAGCACCAATTTCGCCATGATCGGCAAAAGGATCGGCTTCCAAAAACGGCGAGTTCTCCTGATCACCAAGTACATCTGAGGACCCGACTTTATGGAACAAGGTAGCCAGATATAGAATATAGTAGTTATTTAGTTTCTATTGCTATGCCAATAAATAATCCTTACGTTCAAAATCAACATCTATCATATTGCGTTGAGAGGAGATTTCTAGTAAAATATATTATGATACAATTCATAGAGTGTTTACAAAAGTAACTTGCCCCTTTCGCAATTTTCAAGACGCTCTAATCTTGCTCTCTTTGCATGACGTTGAGCAGTCAGTTTCTGGACAAGACTGTAACCATTCTTGCTTGTACTGCATCTAGGGCAAAAGCACTTCTCATTGTAGACATCGGAAGTAGAAGACATGGTATTTGTGTATTGAAGTTTAAACAAAAAGGAAACAAGTGTTACATATGCTTTATTTGCTACGGTTTTATAAGAGTATAAAAATATTATCTCCTGTTCTTTATATCCGAGCCAATTAAATACAATAAAACAATATTTTCAAGGTGATCACAAAAAAACGTGTTGAGTTGCAAATTTGCTTCAGCTTTCTCCACGTTCTCAGTTAACTGTGCACAGTAGAATAGCCCACCGTTTTCCCAGTGACTGGTTAACTTGGCTACAATAAGGTTGGCTTGGGCTTCCCAAAAGGCTATTCGAGCAGGGGTAGAACGGATACGCTGGTCCGAAGGGATATGGGGGACGGTACGGGCAAATGTAGAGGGAAGTAGGGCCTGAACTCGTTCTTCAATCTCAAAGGACTTCTTTTGAGCGTCTGTAAACTGTATTTCTGTATTTTTCAGGTCGGAAGACTCGGTCATTCAGCTACCAATTGTCAGGTATCGATCTGGTATTTCTTTTCTGGCACTTGTAACTAAGTCGCAGAATCAATACCACTGGGGATCGTCAAGTTTAAAGAATAGTTTTTAGGTAATAGATAGATGCTTTTTATTGATACAAATCCTTTTACTATTTATACAAAATGTAATTAGATTTATGGCTAAATGTATAGCTACGTTAATATGTCTTAGATAGCTATTGTCCAGTAGAATATACTTAAGAGATATTCGCAATCTAAGACACTTGAGACATTTAGAAACATATATAGGGAAACCAATCGGCAAGGTCTTGATCGTTTACCCAACAAGGTCAACCATTACTGGTTACCTATCAAGAGCCGATTTCGGTTGCCGATGTCAACTCTGACATTACCCCCCTCCTGGCTTTGTGATCGTCCACGAGCACCAACGTCATCGGGAGAGGCCAAGGGGTCTACGGCATCGTTGGGGACTTCACTGTCCAAAAGTCGCATTGCAGCGCGCCAAGCAGAGCGAGAGGCGGTCGGGTTGTACCAGGTATCTTGGGGAGCATTACCATGGATCTTGTACAGACGATCAACGTGAACCCAGGACGCGAGGGTTTTACCTTCCATGGTTTTCAATTGATACGTACCAAAGTTTTCATTCTTGTTGATTACGATGAAGGGGCCCTTGAACTTCGGTTCCAAACCAAAACGGCCTTCGTGCGTGAGTTTGACATGGTCGCCAATCTCGAACGACACTTTCTTGATCACGGCATCCCATTTTTCCTTGTCCTTGGCACTCATTACCTTCATACGCAGTTCGGCGGCTTCTCTGGCCCTACCAACGTTTTCCAACTGGTCAGCGGTTTTGTCGGCTATGGCACGCGGATCCTCTGAGATAGTTTGATCCAAATATGGCTGTTGAGGGTCTCCAGGTAGTACAGGGTGTCGGCCATATGTCAAGAAGAACGGGCTGTAACCGGTGGTTGAGTGAGTGCGGATACGGCAAGCCCAGAGCGCGGCGGCGAGAAAGTTATCCCAGAGATGAAGAGCACCATTGGTGTACTTGCGTAGCATTTGCTTCAAGGTGCCATTCAATCGCTCGCATTTACCGTTTGTACGGGGGTGGAACGCAGAGGTGAGGCGGTGGTTGGACTTGATCCGACTCAGGTAAGCTGATACGAGTTTGCTAGTGAAATTGGCGCCTCTGTCTGTCAGGATCTCAGCTGGGCAACCAAAACGCATCACGATCTCTTCATAGATAAAGTCGGCCACGGCTTCTGCGGATGCAACAGGAACTGCGCGGGCAATGGGCCAATTAGTGGTGTAATCCACGGCCACCAAGATCCACCTGTTGCCTTTCAATGTCATGGGAAGCCTGCCAATGAAGTCCAGATGCCACCTTTGGAATGCGTCTGGTACTTTGAGGGGGTGCATCTCGTCATGGTGTTGACCATCCTTGCGTGCATTGAGTTGGCACTCTTGACATGCGCTCAGCCATTCCTTAACATCGTTACGGAGGTTAGGCCACCAGTGGCGAGGCTTCAATATGTCGATCATTGTGGAGAACCCGGAGTGACCAAAACCCTTGTGGCACGATTGTACCATGTCGGCTCGGTGGGCAAATGGAAGGAATGGGACCTCACGAGTTTCATCCTCACTCAACTTCACTTTGCGGTACACCTTACGATTCTTGACTGTGAACTGGGGCCTGTTCTTCTCAACTATCTCTCTGGCCTCACGTGGTACTTGTTCTGGATGGAAGGCATAGTAGTTAGGCCAGTCGGTGGGGTGTGTCAATGGTGCGGCATACAGGTATTCCGGCTCTATGGATTCGGCTGCATTCTTACTCTCTGGGCCACCAACACGGGACAGAGCATCCGGCACATCATTCTCCTTCCCGGGCTTATACTGGATATCCGGCGCATACAATTCTAGCTCGGCAATCCATCTTACTAGTCTTGGGGTTGGTGTCACTTGTGAGCGGAAGTACTTGAGTGGCAAGTGGTCCGAGAACACTGTATACGGTCGGCCATCTACCAGGCAACGCCAAGTCCTGAGGGCATGCATGATACCTAGAAGTTCTCGTTCCTGAGCAGGGTAGGATCGTTCTGCTGAGCTGAACTTCTTGGACTCATATGCTAGCGGGTGCCATTGACCATCTTCGCCCTCTTGGAGTAACACTGCTCCGACGCCAAAATCCGAAGCATCGGTTTCGATCCGGTATGGCTTGTGCACATCGGGGGCCTGCAGTACTGGGGGTGAAGTCAGCTTGTCCTTGATGAGCTCAAAGCTGGCCTGGCATTCCTTTGTCCATATGATCGGTCTTCTCTTGGCTCCGGTACCACGGGTCAGGTCAGTCAGCGGTGCTGCTATACTTGCGTATCCTGGGATGAACCTTCGATAATGTTGCGCGAGACCACAGAACTGACGAACCTCTTGAACATTGGTTGGGACCGACCATTCCTTAACTGCCGTAACCTTTCCAGGCGCAGGTAGAATGCCTCGTGCTGAAATGTGGAATCCAACAAAGATAAGTTCTTTCTTGTTGAATTCACACTTCTTCAGATTGGCCACGAGCTTCTCCTCTTGCAACCTTTTCAGGACGTGTCGGACATGGCGGTGGTGGTCTTCTTCGGTCTTGCTAAAGATGAGGATGTCATCAAGATACACTAACGCGAAGTCGTCTAGGCAATCACCGAGAACACGGTTCATCAAGCTCTGGAACGTTGGAGGGGCATTGGTCAAGCCAAACGGAAGGACGAGGAACTCATACTGGCCATACCGCGTGTTGAACGCTGTCTTGGGTACATCGCTGGATTGGATCTTCACCTGATGATTACCGCTCTTTAGGTCGAGGCTGGTGAAGTGTGCGGACCCACGAAGACGTTCCAAGCACTCATCGATTCTTGGCAATGGATGATTATTCCTGACAGTGACCTTGTTCAGAGCGCGGTAATCGATGCACATACGCATCGCGCCATCTTTCTTTTTTACAAACAGGACGGGTGCTCCCCAAGGTGACGCACTAGGTCGAATCAACCCAAGGTCCAGGAGCTCTTTGAGTTGACGCTTGAGCTCGTCCAACTCCAGGGGGCTCATCTTGAAGGGAGGTCGGCTGATTGGTCTCGCATCTCCTGTGTCAATGACATGCTGTACGTCTCGGTCGGGCGGGACACCTGGGAGTTCATCTCTGAACACATCTGGAAAGTCCTTGGCCAGGTTACTCCAGTTAGACTCGCTGATTTCCTTGGCATGGTCTTCTTTGACATATAGCAGGAAGCTATCAGCCTCAGTCTTCTTCATTATTTTCTCCACCTGCTTGTGCGATACGAGGTAGTTCAGATGTTGTGTGCTTGGTCTTATGTTGTGCGGCTCAATGATGAACTCCTTGCCATTTCTGCATAGTTTCCAACTGTCATTGAACCAATCTGGAACCGGGTTTGCTTGCTGGAGCCAGGTTCTACCGAGGATCAAATCAAACTTCATTGGAAACACATATGCCTCAATAGTGTCTGTGTATCCATTGATTGAGATTGGCATGGTGATCTTCTTAGTGATTGAAATTCTGTGTCCTCCAGCTGTCTCTACTTGGCGATCATGGACACGGACCACCTGGTTGGCTTTCATGGCGATCTCTGGGGTCACATAGTTTGCACTTGCACCACTGTCAATCAGAACCTCGATCATCTTTTCTTCATATACAGCCTTGTACAACGGCAAATCGGTGTTCACAGTAGCATTGAGCTGTTCCAAATGTATTAAATCTTCATTGCAAGTGACAGGGGCATCAACATACTGGTAAGGTAAAGCTTTATTATCGTATTCTTTATAGTCAACACTATTGTAATCTTTTACATCCCTGTTACTGGGCTCTTGTCCTTCGGATGAGTGATCTCCTTTCAATTCCGCCGCATGGAATGACCTGTCCTTGTTGCCTTGTGCTCTGGAGCGTCCTTCATCCAGCTGTCGGATAGCTGCGATGCGTTCTTGACAGAAACGGCGGAGATGACCTGATTGGCCACACCAGAAACATGCACGGCTGTCTCTGCCTTCTTGCTGGTACGATTTTGTCTCAGAGCGGGGTGCGGAGTGTCTATTGTTTCGCTGGCCTGAGCGTCCACGATGATTGGTCCGCATGGACCCCCTCCCCTCCATAGCGTCAAGGTCCATGGGAGTGGGGCCATTATCGCTATTATACTGCGGAACAACTTCAGGGCGAGGCATGGGAGTGGGACGGCGGCCATTTTCATAGGCAAGGGCAGTGCGGGCAGCTTCAGCAAGGTCAAGAGGTTCGCGGAAACGAACCTGGCAACGGGTTTCTGGGCGCAGACCATTGACAAAACGGTCGAGGGCTTCGTCTTCCGTCATGGATGGGATATCCATACGGAGGTCTTGGAAAGTGTCAATGTAGGATTCGATTGAGCCACTCTGACGCAGGGAACGAATGCGGTCACGGGCATTCTGGATGGAGTGGACTGGGCGGAAGTTATCGTTGAGGAGGCGGGTGAACGTGCGCCAGTCAGAGGTACGGGTACCATTGTCTTCTAATCGTCGCCACCAAACATCAGCTCGATCACGGAGAAGAGTGATGGCGTAAGACGTCCAGCTATCATAGTCCATACGGTGCAATTCGGCAAATCGCTCAACAGAGCGGATCCAACCGTCAATCTCGTTGGCTGAACGGGCACCGCGGTAAAAGTCTGGGCGCTCGATGCGCACCGATGGGGGTAGGGAAACATTGGCCGGAGTAGGTGCTGGAACATGAGCAGGGGCCGGTGGTTGGGAGCTACGGAGAGCTTCAGTAAAGGCGGCGATCAACTCAGGCATGGAGATGGTCGCAGGGACACTGGGAGTGGGGGAAACTGGTTCACTCATTGGGGGTTCAGACAGGGTACTGGGAACAGGTATGTAGACGGGCGAATCTGGGTCCGTAGGTGTAGAAACAGGTACACCGGTCAATTTGGCAACAATAAGGCTGGCTTGGGCTTCCCAGAAGGCTATTCGAGCAGGGGTAGAACGGATACGCTGGTCCGAAGGGATATGGGGGACGGTACGGGCAAATGTAGAGGGAAGTAGGGCCTGAACTCGTTCTTCAATCTCAAAGGACTTCTTTTGAGCGTCTGTAAACTGTGTTTCTGTCTTTTTCAGGTCGGAAGACTC
>JAEPRD010000343.1:0-13598 GCA_016758985.1 Mucor saturninus | reverse complement strand
ATGGTGGAGAAATATCTGTAGGATTAAAGTACCATCATCGATTTATTGTTATTTCAATCTATATTTCTCCACCATACAAATATGAATGATACTATAGGGAATGACGCCTGGTCTATCAGAGAAATAGATCTTTAGTTCCGCTTGAAAAACCTTTGATACCCCCCAACTTTTCTGTTATTAAAGAGGTCTAGTTTATTTTATATTTTGTGTCAAGTAACACTGCAAAAATACCCCCGATTCCCATATGTGTATTTGATACAGTAGGTATGGGATATAAAGGTCAATTTTCTAGCTCAGGCCCTTTTTTGTGAGTTCAGAGAGAAAAAATATTTTTGATGGATTTTATTGGGTGTAGGTGATTGTGTAGCATGACAAAAATAATTATTAAACTCAAAGTATATCAAATAAACTGTACCTGAATATATCTTCTTTACTGTTAAACCAAAACATTTCAATTATTTATTAAACAATGGCTCCTATCCGTAAATCTACAAGAACAAAAGAATGCAGATGTTCTATTTGCAAGAACAAAGAGGGTGGATTTGATTTTCTCACAGCTCAAACATTTAAGCGTCATATGCTTAAAGAAGATGCCAAAAACAGTTTTTTCGGTGGTAGATGTAAGATATATTTTATATTTTAATTTGAAAATTATTTAATTAATAATAAATACGTTTTTGAATTAAATAGTAATGGAAATTGTTGATACTGAAGAGCAATACTTTGAGGCCGTAGACAATGTAGAGGCCATGGATTTTGAGTCTGGTGGTAAGGATTTCTTAAAATTTTATTGTTTTTTTATTAAATTAATTTTTATTACACCTGGGCAGACTTGGAAAACGCCGTTGAAGAATATGAGGGGGTACAAGAACCTATTAGAAACCTACCTCTCTCTGAGTCTGATGCCATTTTTGGTGCAGAGGATGAATGTAGCTCAGTTGGTGACTCTGACTCTGACTCTGACAGTGAAAGTGAAGACGAGATGAATGATGATGAAGGTCTGTATAGTATCTGAGCTGATAATCGCTCTATCTATATAAATATTATATATTAATATGCTTTTTTTTTGATTAATATGTTTCTAGAATTCAACTCAGAATTGAGTTTAATTCACGGCTTTATAGTCAAGGCTCTTGCCCTGTTTATTTCCTTTTACGTAGTCAATGAAGGCGCGATTATCTTGATTGCAATCGTGAACAAGATCTTGGATTTTTTTGGCGATTCTTTCCGAGTCCCATCAAGTGTCTCTGGTCTCAAAAGCATGGCAGGAATGGATACATTGACAAAGGGCATCAAGAAGTATGTTGCATGTGGTGAATGTCACAGCATTTATGAGAATGATAGTGCACCTCTTTTCTGTACCTTTGACAAGTTTGAAAACAACGCCTTGTGTGGCCATGGCTTGTTCAAGTCCAATTCGTCATCTGTCCCAAAGAAGTCATATGTGTACCAATCTGTCAAACACTCTCTGCAGATTCTCTTTTCTCGGCCTGATTTTGAATCACAGATCAACTCTTGGAATCGTGGTCCCAAGGTGGAAAAGACTATGTTTGACGTATATGATGGTGCTATGTGGAACGAGTTGCCTGATGTGAATGGAATCCCCTTTGTTGACAGCGAGCGCTCTCTTATGCTGACATTAAACATTGACTGGTTCCAACCATTTGATGGTGTCACGTATTCTTGTGGTGCCATCTACCTTGCTGTCAACAACCTTCCTCGTGATGTCAGATTCAAGAAGGAAAATATCATCCTCGTTGGTTTGATGCCTGGGCCCAGAGAAGCAAAAACCTCAGAGATAAATCACTATCTCAAACCACTGGTCAATGAGTTGGAGGATCTCTATAAAGGAATCAGAATGAAGACTCATCAATGCCCATCTGGTGCAACTGTCCATGCCGCTCTCTTTCTGGTCGCTTGTGACATCCCTGCCGCAAGGAAAGTATGTGGGTTCACATCCCATACAAGTACAAATGCTTGTCATAAGTGTAATCGTCGGTTCAATCGGTTAGCTGGAACGAACTCTGTTGATTATTCTGGATTTGATTTCTCAAAGTGGCTCCTTCGCACTAAGAATGATAATCATAAGGATGCTGAGGTCTGGAGAAATGCAGCCACTCAAGCTGAGAGGCAGCGCCTTGAAGTTGCCAGTGGTGTTCGCTGGTCCGAACTGCATCGTCTCCAGTACTTTGACGTTGTCCGCTGCACGATCATTGATCCAATGCACAATCTCTTCTTAGGCACTGCCAAGAGGATGATGGAGAGATGGGTTGCAGATGGAGTAATCAACGATAAGAGTCTCGTTGCCATGCAGAAGATGGTGGAAAAGATGGTGTTGCCGCCAGATTATACTCCATTAAAGACGAAGATTGCAAAGGGGTTCCCCTTCATGAAAGCTGATGAGTGGAAGTCGTGGTGTTTGGTATACTCTCCCGTGGTATTGAAGAACGTGCTGCCACTGCCAATGTTCAAAAATTGGATGTTTTTTGTAAATGCCTGCCGTTTTTTGACCAAGCCAAGTATCTCTGAGGACGATATTGAGGAAGCGCATCGCAATCTGGAGCAGTTTGGCAAAGGTTGTGAGCAATTATATGAGTCTGACCTCCTCTCTCCCAACATGCACCTCCATCTTCACCTTCGTGAAACGGTTCTGGACTTTGGTCCAGTTTATGGCTACTGGCTTTTTGGTTTTGAGAGGTACAACAGTATCCTCAAAAACATCAACACGAACAGGAAAGGTGGATTCGAGGCCACATACATGAGAAGCTTTGTTGAGGATACACGAAAGGCAGATTTTGTTCGTGGGTTTCTGAGCACAGCCAATGGATATCATTTGTCAGATATCTTTCGCATGTTTACCAATACCCCAGACACTATATCCACGCCAGCACATTCTCATTATTTCTCTACCTTCTCATTGCCTGATTTTGTTGAATATGCTGAAAATCCATTGATAACAGTATATGGTAACGAGCCTTTGCCACCATCAACACTCCCATTGAAAAAGAAGCCCATGAGTATGATGAGTAGGGCAGAATATGACTGTTTGGTGGAATATTACCAGGTTGCCTACAATGACAGGTCCATCAAAGGCTGTAATGACACCATGGCTTCCTCTGCTTTTGTCAATGACTGGATCGAAATGCTCAAGTCTGTCAGTATTCTAGGCCAGATGTTCAAAGGAAGGAGTGGTAGAAATCAAAAAGGATCATACATCCAAGCATTATTTGTTGAGGAAAAGACCGAGGCAGTGTACGCGTATGTTGGAGAGATTCAGTATCTATTTGTTCACACATTTAGCCCTGCTGTTTCTTCTTCACATCGTGGAAATGCCTATAACAGTCAACACACCTTTGCTTTTGTGAACTGGTTCAAAACTACGTCAGACACCACCAGAGAGGCTGAAGGCATTGAGATTCACAAGGACGAATTTTCAGCTCTTGACTTTCAAAGCATTCTTCCTGTCCATCGGATTCTCCTGCCTGTTGCAATTGTGGATTATAAATCTAGTAGTAACATTAACAAAAAACTAGTTGTCCCCTTGCCTAGAAAGGTTTCCGCCTAAATATATTTATCTTATCTCTCTTGGTTTTAATTATAATTTTATAGGTTGTTTTGCGAATCATGTGTTTAAAAAGTAAAAAAGACAAAAACAAAGATTTATTCATTTTTGAATGTCCAGACAGGCAAATTCAAAGTCAGGTGACTTGGGGCAGGAATCTCCTTGACTGATGTTTGCTGTCTGGGCATTCTTGTCTTTGTCTTTGGTCCAGACCGTTTCAGATCATCCTCTCTTGAAAAACGGTCAATGACCTCCAGAAGCCGGTTCAACTATATTAAATTTATCAGTCTTTTATCAGCACTCAGCACATCACTCTACAAAATATTAATTACCTCATCGCTTCTCCAGCTGGGACGAGCAACATGGAGAACACGCATGGTGATACCAGGTGCAACGTCTTCCATGCCCGACTCACCATCAGACATCACATCCTTTTGGAGGACATGGAGATAGGCCATCTCCTCAGAGTTTTCAGGCTTATGGCCCATCTCCTCATCAATTGCCCTCCAGTGACGCTTGTAGACCGCCACCCTGCGCGAGTGGATCTAGAAAAATTTTCAGATTAAGTCAAAAATATCATATTGTCTTTATACTAACCTCGACGAGCCTGCTGTTGGCCCGAACCTTTTTCTTCTTTGCAATAGACTGCTCTTCAGTCATCTTTGCAACGCGATGGTAGTACTTATAGTTATTTTTTAGTTTTTGCACTACCATGCCAGGCCAAAAACCAGCAGCACGAGGCTGTGAGAGAATGTAGTCTCTCATGTAGTTAATGACCCTGACATTGTCTGGGTGGTCAATCCTCTCATCCTTATTCCATTTCTGCTTGCCTTCGTTCTCAGCAATCAGAGCTGGATCTTCGGAGTCAAGGTCTTTCTTCCACATCTTATTCTCAATAAGTTCCTGGATATAATTTGTGAGAAAATATTTTTTTACAAAACAATAATAATATTCATACCAAGACAATCGCGCGCATATCACTGGGACTAATTGAGCTGGAGGGGCCAACAGAAGGAACCATTCCAACGGAACCAGCTTGGCCAAGAGGGAGCTGGCTCTGGACACCACTGGCATGGGCTTCCATGAGTGTACTCATGGTCTTGTTGGTCTTGCCAGCGATGTCATAGACCATTCCCATTCTGGACTTGAGGAACCTCAAGTCTTCAAGGATAGCGGCCATTTCTGTCCTGCCTTGGCTACTTCCCTCACCAGTACTAGGAGATCTAGGCATAATCTCACGCTGGCTGATACGACCAGCAACAACACGGTCAATTGGAGCAGCTGGATTTGCTCTGGCTTTGCGTCCTGAGTTTGCTTGGGTTGGGGACATTTTCTAAATAAATATTTTTAAAATAAAATAATAATAATACATAGATTAATATATTTTTATTATATATATCCTTGAATATATAGACTTACATAATAAGCTGTAGTAGTGGGTGTAGTGTCAGGTAAGAACAATAATATTACTTGTCAAAAAAACTATATTTATATATTGAAAAAAAGTATATTTTCGGAGTACAGCAAAATAAAATGAATTTGTGGACACACAGTTTTCATAATCCCATTATTCTCATAATTTATTAGGGCTTACTATAATCTAAAAATGCGTATGGATTCTTTTTTCCCAATTTTCCCTTTTTCTCTTTCTTTTTTCTTTTTGCTTCTTTTATACTCTCTGGTAAGTATTTAAAATTTTTCACGCAATTAAAAACAACCTTTAACATTTTTTCAATTATCTAAAAGATGTCCTATAGTCACTTTTATTCATGCTTACACAAGAAAAACGTAAATAGGCGCACTATTTTTTATTGCTGTTGCTAATCAGTAATCTTCATCTTGTAGATTCAAAAACAACTCCTTTCAATTGCAATGGCCAAAGATGACAATGATGAAGTTGAATGGAGGGAATGTACTTGGTATGTTTGAATATTTTATCACTATTAATACTAATATATTCTGTCTTTACTATCAGCTCTTTATATTAAACAAAATTGCCGCGTTTTAACAAAGACATGGAATACCCAACAAACCAGTTTGTCTTGGTAAGTAATCAGTCATTCCTATTACTTTTCTAACAGAAAATATAGATATCTTTTCTATTACGCGTACACATTTTTTGATGGCTATATCATTATCTATCATGAAATACTGTTTGGTATGCCTGAAAATTCGCTCTCAAGATATGGAGCATCTACTCTGTTCTGTCAACCACTTCAGCCATTCAAAGCAGTAGTTAAAGAGTCGGCCATGCTCTCGACCCATGTTTTAAAAAGGTAAACATAAGTATACCGTGAATATAGCTATAGCCATGAATCTAGACCAAATTACTAGGCTGTATATTATGAGAAAAAATTTTATCAATAAAAACATATTCGTAAACTATTTGCCATAATCTATTATAAAGAAGTATATAATAAATTACCAATTGAAAGTATTCAAAGCCTCAAAAATATTAAACAGCCAATAAATACATGTCTGGTGGAAGATAGTTGAATGGATAGACAAGGGAAAGTAATGAAAGTTGAATCTTGATCTGTCAAAAATAGATCTTATTATTGACCTTGAAATAATAATTCATGTAACGTTATACTGAAAAGAGATAAAATATACACTTTCAGTTACAGTTCTGTACCTCCTTGAGGTTAATGAGCCGACATGCCCAAAACTAGAGCATTATATCTGCCGAATTACTGCAACATCTCATATGACTCGTCATTCATATCTGGAGGTTAATATTTCTATTTAATTCTAGGATTTTTTATTTATTTGCCTCGGGATTTCACTTACTATCACGTCTGGGAATCGTACATTTTTTTGCAGTGCAAGCTGCTCATTCGTATCACTGAAATAGATCAGTGAAAATCCAGCTGAGGTTTCATTTTGAGCTCGAAGTGCTCCAACATTATGGTACATTGTACCATTTACACGAAATGTTGATACACCATTTCTTCCACTGGCCAAATTCTCGTCAACATTAGCCTTTATAGACACAAAAGCAAATGCATTGTTGAATGCTCTAATGTTGGTATGAAAATTCACACATTGCTCATTTCTTGCATAATGGTTGGTGACGAAATCCAAAAGCTCTTGTGGAGGTGTAAAAGGTAATGGAAGTGTTATCTTTCCATTGGAGCAACACAATCTGAACCTCGGGTTTTGGATACTGCTTGCTTTCAAGCGCTCATCTACCCACATGTGCGCATTACAAAATGGACATCTGCTTTCCATACGTGGAAAAACATGTCTGCGATATAAGTTTCCTTCAGTTAAAGAAATGTTTGGTCCAATAATGTTCTCAGGGTTAAAAGGGATCATGCGAGCAACTCTATACTGTGAAATTGTTGGAGTAATCTCATTGGTTGTATTTCTTGTTTGCTCAGTATTGAAAGGACATTCATGGTGGCTTGCTCTGGAATGAGTGTTTGAACCACAGCTTGGGCAATTACGACATGCATTTCTTCTCGATCTTGGTACATTTTGAATATTAGAAAGAGTAGTATTCGATTCACTTTGTTCGTGATTAACAACATTAACTGAAGTATTGCTGGTATTGTTTGGACAATTACGATGATTAGAGCGTCTGTGTTCAAATGAGCCACAACTGGGGCAAGGTACAGTTTGGGGTTGTACATATGGAGAAATTGTATTCAGGGGACAATCACGGTGAGTTGTTCTCAGATGATTAGTAGATCCACATCTGCATGAGCGCATTGAAGAAGTAGCTTGAGGCATTTCAAAAAAGTATTATCGAGTGATTGCGTTTGTTTTAGAATGTAAGTAACAGATAAAAAAATTATATATCTCTCCCTGTGTTGTGTTGTGTTATACTATGTGACCTTTTTTTTATGGTGATGATGATAAGAATAAGATATTATACAGCACGTGATGAGTTAGGATGGGTTTATCACGTGACGGACTAATCTCATTCTATTTTAATAATATGATAAATGAGTTATAATATAGCAGCTGGTATGAATGAGTCATAAACAAGTGACTTGTATAAATGAGTCATAAAACAGTGACTGGTATATAGGAGTCACAAAAATTTAATTTTTATATGACTGGTTTTTTAGATAAATTAATAAATAGAGATCTAATTTTTACTATTCTTCTTTACTTTTCTTTCTACAAGTTCATCTTTTTATAATTATGTCAATCACTACTCAAGACCTTTCTTTCCCTTCACTGCCAACTACAAGATGGATCACAATGACTACAATTGATATTGAATCTACTAAGCAGTAAGTATAATTATATATTAAATATATTTTATTAATTTAAAAAATTAATAGATATTTAATTGCTATGGGGGTGTATTATCCAAGAAACCACCCAATTTTTACTTGTTCTGGTGGAAGCCCCATGGGATATATCTTTGAAAGAGATAGGGAATTCAGCTACAGATGCAGTGGTACAAACATCCAAGGACAACAGTGCTGCAAAAGAGAGAGAAAAACAGAAAGAATAGATTCTTTCTTTGCCAAGAGACATCTTTCTGTAAATCTGGTCCTAGAAGGCATGTTTTACTGGTTAAACAAGATCCCAAGAATGACAATCAGTAGCATGCTTGGGTGTTCTCCAGAAAGTACCAGAAATCTGATTTCTGGGATCCATCAGCTGATTCAAATGGATCTAATGAATGAAGACATTCAAATTGGTAAGTAATATAATTATTTATTTATATATGATCTATATACTAATATAAAAAATAGGTGGATTAGACAGCAATGGTAATCCTATCATTGTTGAAATTGATGAAAGCAAGTTTGGCAAGAGAAAATACTACAGAGGCCACCGTGTTGAAGGTGTTTGGGTTCTTGGGGGGATTGAGAGAACAGCAGACAGAAAGACATTTTTGGTGACAGTCCCCCAGAGAGATGCTGAAACTCTCCTTCAGATCATAAAGAAGTATGTCAGACCAGAAAGTATTATTTATACTGATTGGTGGGCTGCATATGGAGGACTGGAATCAGTGATTAACAGTAATTATACTCATAAAACTGTTAATCACAGTGTTGAGTATGTGACAAGTGATGGTGTTCATACCAATACAATTGAAGGTAAACTATTAAGATATAATAATGATATATATTTAATAATTATTTTATAGGTCTCTGGAATGGGATCAAGATGAATTGTTCTCCCAGATTGAGAACAAAGAAGATGATGCCTTGGTTACTCATGGAATTCATTTGGAGAAGAAAATATGAGGGCAAACTTTGGGAAGGTTTGCTTAAAACCTTAAAAGAAGTTTCTTTTGGAAATATAGAGTCTACTGCTATATTTACAGACTTTGAATTCATATATGATAATAATGAAGAATCTTCTGAAGATTAAAACAAAATTTTTTTTAAAATATAAAAAATTATACTTTGTTCAACCTAAATTAAAAATAAATTATTAAAAAAGACTTTACCATGAATTGAACATGGGCCATTTGTTTGATAAGTAAAAAAATTACAACTGGACTATAGTTATAATTTAGTAATTTTTAATTTTTTATATATATAAGCAGCACAAAATACGGTTTGTTAATTTAACTTTTTATTATAGTCTATTGATAGTTTTTCTGACAAAATATTATATGCTTGTTATATACACTGGAAAAACCCCTCGATTTCACCTAGTATAAATGGTGCAGATGGGTACTAGAAACATAGAGCTTTTTTTCATCTCAGACATTATTTTTTTTAAAAATAAAAAGTATAATTTTGATGCATCCTATTGGTTCGGGCAAAGGATCAAAGAACAATAGCCTTTTTCTTGTCTATAAAATGACAGCAAATAAAAATATGTAGCACTTGTTTCCTTTTTTATCTCACAATCAAATAATATAAACTATGTCTTCTATTTCCGCACAAAACACTACTGCCTGTTACTGCAACAAATGCAGCAATAACCAGCAAGGATTCACTATTGTATCCAAGCGCACTTACCAACGCCATAGTAAGAGAGCAAGAACTGAAGAAACTGGCGAATTTGAGAGCAGTATGTATACTAGTGTTAATTTTCATTTACTGCGCAATAATAACTTGTATTTTTCAATTGAACTCAGGCACACAAAGTGATATGATGGATTTGGACGTTGAGGGTAAAATATATTTATTTGAAAACCAGTGCAGAGTAATAAACTAATCTAACCCATATTTGCAGCAATGCCGATTATTGAATCCGAATCCGTGGCAGTTGACAGTCAGCCCAGCTTACCTTTTGGGGATTATGACCAAATGGTTGATGCCGATCAACTTGACAATGAGGTCAATGGCGATGGTGCCGAAATCACCAACGACTCTGACAATGACAGTGATGATGAAGCCGATGTCGAGGAGATTGAGGTCGAGGAGTTTGATAGTGAAGGTCAGTATTGAATAGCTATAATACAAAAGCAAGCAAAAATTGAGTGTTAATAATTTTCCTTTTTAAATAATAGACCCTTTTGCTACTCCTGGTATGCCCGAAAACCCAGTGCACAGAGCAATTGCCATTTTCGTTGTTCTGTTTGCATCCCGTTATGTGGTCGATAAGGGTGCTGTTGTCTTGATTGAGTTCATCAACAAACTCTTGACGATTTACGGACAGGACTTCCAATTGCCCTCAAGCCTTTCTGGTCTCCAAAGCATGACGGGTTTCACTGCCTTGACCAAGGGTGTAAAGAGATTCGTTGTGTGCCAGGATTGCCACACGGTGTATGAGGAAGCTGGGTCTGCTCCACTTCGGTGCGATTCTGCTAAGCTCGGTTCCCAATCTGTATGTGGTTGTCAATTGATGAAGCAATCGTCATCTGGTGCTTTGGTTGCCAAGAGATCGTACGTCTATCAGTCCGTCAAGCAGGCGTTGAGAGTCCTTTTCCTCCGCCCGGATTTTGAGACCAAGATTCGTCACTGGAACCAGGAGCTAAAAGTTGTAGACACCATGTGCGATATCTACGATGGTGCAATGTGGAAGGGTCTCCAGGACATGGGTGGTGTTTCGTTCGTTGCAGATCCACGTTCTTTGATGCTGACACTGAACATTGACTGGTTCCAGCCCTTTGATGGAATCAGCTATTCTTGTGGTGCCATCTATCTTGTAATCAATAATTTGCCTAGGGAGGAAAGGTTCAAGGCCGAAAATACTATTCTCGTCGGTCTGATGCCTGGACCCAAGGAGCCAAAGACAGATGAGATCAACAGTTATCTCAAGCCGTTGGTCGATGAACTGGAGCAGTTGTTTGTTGGAATAAGGATCCCGACCTACGAGTGCCCGTCTGGTGTCAATGTCCGTGCTGCATTGTTGATGGTGGCGTGCGATATCCCAGCTGCAAGGAAGACGAGTGGGTTTACGGCACACAACAGCACCAATGCATGCTACAAGTGCAATCGTCAGTTCTCTCGTTTGGAGGGGTCAAACCAGGTGGATTTCCGTGGATTTGACTATTCACAATGGTCTCTTCGGACATCAGTTGACAACAGACACCATGCAACACTTTGGAAAGATGCCCAGACGATTTCCGAAAGGCATGGACTTGAAGTTGAGAATGGTGTACGATGGTCAGAGCTTCACCGCCTCCAGTATCTTGATCTTGTCCGCGCAACTGTGGTGGACCCCATGCACAACCTCTTCCTGGGAACCGCCAAGAGAATGGTTGAAAACTGGATCTCTGGTGGTGATTTGTCCAATGACGATCTTCTTGTGATGCAGGAGATAGCAGACACCATGGAGCTGCCAAGTGATTACAGTTCACTAAAGACAAAGATTGCCAGGGGATTTCCATTCATGAAAGCAGACGAGTGGAAATCTTGGGTGCTGGTATATTCGCCTGTTGCATTGAAGCCCGTTCTCCTGCGTCAAAAGTTTAACAGTTGGATGAACTTTGTGGATGCCTGCCGCCTGATTGTCAAGCCATCTGTGTCCTTCCAGGATGTTGACAATGCCCATCACCACCTTCAGCAATTCTGCCAAGAGTGCGAGCGCCTTTACCCTCCAAGTCTTCTCACCTGCAACATGCACCTGCACCTCCATCTTCATAAGACCATCAATGATTTTGGACCGGTGTACGGCTATTGGCTCTTTGGGTTTGAGAGGTACAACGGATTGCTAAAGAACGTGAGCACGAATGGAAAGAATGGGTTTGAGGCAACCTACATGCGGAAATTTGTCCAGGACGTATTCAAGAATGATTATGTCAATGCTGTTCTACAATCTCCAAGCCAAGACATCTTCACTCCTCTCTTTTCAAACCTCCTCTCTGCCTCCACCTCTGCCTCTATCCCTACCCCCACACCCACACCCACACCAACACCAACACGACGCCCGTTCAGATTGCTGGATTTCATCGAAGCTTCAGAGAATTCTGAATTCCCAATCAAGGGTAACGAGCCTCTTCCCCCCTCTGCGTTTCCTCTGCTTCAAAAGTCTGCCACAAAAATGAGTGATATTGACTATCCTCAATTGTTGGCTTACTATGTGGATACGTATGACATTGACACCCTCCAGCATTATCAACATGCCACTTCTTCTTCGTTGTTTGTTGACAATCAGATCGTGAAGCTGAAATCGATAAATCTCCTTGGCCAAGTTTATCGTGGACACAATAGCTCTGGAAATGGTGGATCTCGTGTACAAGCTTTGTTTGGTAGCAGCACTGGTGAGAACCAGACCGCCTATACTGGGCAGATACAGTATATTTTTGTTCATCAGTTTACGCCGCCTCTCTCTGCCTCTGTCCGTTTAAATCGTCGTGGCTATCAAAGCCAGCATGTCTTTGCCTTTGTGCGATGGAATGGTGTCTGTTATGAACGATCACGCGAAGATGAAGGTGTTGACATCTGTTTGCCCAGTTTTTCTCCTGCTACCAATGAGTGCATCTTGCCAGTGCATCGCCTTCTTTTGGAAGTTGCGACTGCCACACACACAAGCCGAAATGGTATAAAGAGGATGCTGGTCATTCCTTTGCCAAAGAAACTTTGCGTGTAATAAAAAAAATAAATATCTTTTCTCTTTTATAAAGAACAAACAGAAATAGCATTGCCTTTATAAATGTCGTCAAAACGTAACGCGTGTCAAAAAAAAATAGATGGAGAGATAAAAAAAATTATTTTATTAAAGCCCATGTCTAAGAGCCCACTGAGCAAGACTGGGATTTAAATTGGTCGGGACTGCCACGTCCACAGTTCTGCCATAAACCCTTGACAGCAACTGGTGAGAGTTTGCTCCAAGTTGGAGACCAACGAATCTATCAATGACTTGGATAAATCGGTTGTACTATCAATTGCACATTAGTAATCTAAAGTCATCCAAAATATTATTTATAATCAGCTCAACAACTCACTTCATCGCTTCTCCAACTTGGGCGGACGGTCCGAATCACACGTCTTCTTCCAGTTTCGGAGACTTCGTCATCCGATTCTCCTCCGGACATTGCTTCCTTGGGGAGTGCATTGGCACAATCCCGGCCCATCTCTTGGTTGATGGCAACCATGTTGCTGCCGTATGCCTTTGTTCGGCGCTTGTGGTTCTAATAATAACCTTGTTATTATTTTTTGGAATAGATTTTTAATATATCAAGGATAACTTACTTCACCAGCACGTCTGGCTCTCCGTGAACGTGTGTTCGTGATCTCTTTTGCAGCAGCAGAGATCTTCTCCTGTTTGCATCTGTTGATGAAGTTTTTGTGGAGCTTATCACGAAGATCCTTGGTTCTCATCCCATCACCAGCAAACTTGCGCTCCAGGACGACAAGAAGCCTGTTCACTAACTCCTTGTTTGGAGTCACATTAAAGTGAACATCCGTGTTCCACCTGGGCTTGTTAGTGTTGGCCAAGATCTCTGCTGGAGTATTTGCATGGAAATTTGGCTCCCACAAGAACTCACGGATCTTTCTCTGATATAGTAAACAAGTTAATGAATTGATAATATAGTATAAGGTATAATGCTTACATTGACCTCCACTGATGTTTTATGGCTGGGTCCGGCCAAACCAATGGCCTCCACAACCGCAACATTGCTGGGTTCACTGGTGGCAGTGGCAGGAACCTCTTCTCCAAAATTGTC
>JAEPRD010000342.1:0-13657 GCA_016758985.1 Mucor saturninus | reverse complement strand
GTTTTATTGATAGAGGCAAATTGTGGAACAACTAATACCCACCAGTGTGATTATATGGGATTATGTCCTTATTGGATCATCTCCGATATTTCTACTTTTAGGTGTGTTATTATGCTATCCTCAACAGTGTCAACGTCACCCAAGTTTGAACCAAGTGGCTCTGCATCTTCCAAGTTTGCAACCACAATTGCTAGTGTATCCATGGAGGTTGACAATCACGTAGATACTCCCACTCCTTCTTCTTCGACGGCTGGTCCGATGGTTGAAAGTACTAGTGGTGTTCTAAAAGTTCCTGGTATCAAGCGCTCGGTTTTAGGTAAGCATTCCGCCCCTAAACCAAGCGTCAAATGTCTGATCCCGAAATTGGTGGTTCGTACACCATCCAATTTAAAAGGTCATAATTTGTTCACGAAGACAAAGGTTGTTAAAAAATAATTTTTTTAATTTTCCCTTTCGATTTCTATAATTTTTTTCATTGCTAAATAAACTCGCTGTTAATACAAACCCCCCTGGCAGGTCATTCAGTATACCCTATTGATTCTACCAAGGTCACCTCCAACCTGTCTGCCGACTTTTTCAATGTTTGAATTTCTCAAAAAAGCTTACGAATATATCGGGATATCCCTCCATGATATGTCAATATGGAATACAAAGACCTTCTTTTTGTATGCAATTTGCATTACATCCATCTTGCTATCTGAGGAAAACGGCATCCACTCGCAGTCGAATCAGGTCGCTTTGTCAGATTCATTTTTTAAACATTCAAGCAAGTCTTCAACATGCTGATCTATTTCGTTTAAATTACGGACAACGTATGCAACTTCAACATCCCGGTGAAGATTCAAAGAGTTTTGTTTTCATCGGTGCTCAATAGTTCCATATTTGATCTAGGTTGAACTTGTTTTTTGAGTGAATAAAAAATGCTTTCCAAGAAATTCTTGTCGCCTTTCACATTATCAGTAAAGAATACAATAGGCATTCCATGCCCGTAAAGACTATACGCCTCGCGCATCTTTTGAAAAGAATAACGAAGATAAGATAATGCCTTCGATGGAGCTAGGACTTGTTGTACTATCTCTTCGCATCCATTTGTTACCGTGTATAGACCAGTAAAAACACTCGTATCTTCAATCTTTGCCATGTGTTTTGGAAACTTAAACGAATGATCTCCGTCTAAAAATTTACGATCCAAAAGCATCATGTGCTTGTCAATCTTTGAACGAAGGGTTGCAATCATTGCAGTGTACAGAGTACGAAAATAAGTCTCTGTAGGCACATAATCTGCATATTGATTCTGGTTCTCAAATAAAGAAAATAATTCAGGGGAAGATCGAGAGAAGTATCTAGCAACACCATTCTTTTTTCTGAAAGTTGAAATTAAATACTGAAGTTCAAGGCAATCATGACGAATATGGTCCAGTTCAAAAAGAATTTTTGGAAATCTCTTAGGTCCAACAGAGTTCTGTATACATGGTCTCAGTAGATCTCTGACAGTCTTAGACACACCTCCTTTGTAGGTTGACACAGCAGGAAATTCCATCTGAAATTCACAGGGAAGTTGCCTTATAATCGAATCACTATGACCATTGAAGGTTTCCCCACATCTGGGACAAAGACATCGGTATCTTATTGACATAAGATAAAGCAGCTATAAGAACATATTAGAGTATTCACTTTATTGTTAAATTATTTATATTGTTTTGTTTTTATCTTTGGAGATCAACAATTTTTCTAGCGTGAGGTAGCTTGTTGTATCCTTTTGTTTCGATCTTTGAATCAAAAGTAGGACAGCAAAGACCTGCAAGCTTTTCGTCAATCAAAAGATGAGGAATCCATAAAAAAACTCGAGGTTAGTATATATCTTCGATCTTCTTATTGTTTTTATGGGTGAAGTAAGATATCATCGGTTCGATCCAGAAAGTCCCTCTTTCGTATTCAGAGGGATACTCTTCAGTGGATAATCTGGCTTGAATCTTTTCAAAGTAAGATGCCAAATAACTTCCTCGAGGAAGAATGTCGGTTATGAAATCTTCAACCTCGTTTTCTTCAACTTCCTCTGCTTCAACTGAACTAACATGGTCGTCGAGTAAAATGTCATGTTCAGTTTCTTCAATATTAATACAATCAACAGCAGCTTCAGTATTCGTATTTAAGTCCTCGGCCAAATTAAAACAGAAATATTAGTTCAGGAATAACTTCATGCTGAGATTTATTACTGTTACTTGTTCTTCGACAGCAGGTGGTAATGTACCTGAATCTGATGAAGCGGGTTGCGGATTAACCTTGGCGCGAAGACTGTTAAAGGAGTTTCTAGTAGACTGATGTTTAGGGTCAAAGTCTCTGGTAGCTGTGAATCTTCCAGTTGAACCAGCTTTACTTCTGTTGTTTGTCATTGAGATATATGTTAAGCACTACAAAGAAGAAAAAAGCTTTTTTCTCTCTTCTCAGAAATGGCAAAAACTAGAAAATCTAGAGTTAGATTTTAAAGACCGGTGTTAAATCAGAGTTTTATTGGATAATATTGTCCAATCACACTTCTATTGAACACCGGAGTTTCCCCCAGGCTTGTCATCCTCGCCTTATTTTTGACCTTTACGTATAAAATTACATTTTGCTTTTTAAAATCTATGCTTAGGTCCATTTTGTGTTGTTCTCGTTTGTGTGGTTTGTTTGGGATGGAGATAAAAATGTAAATTAAGGTAACAAAAGAAAATACTGTTAGAACTTTGTATATTTTTTATTTTGAGAAAATTTAGATTAGGGAATTCTACTAGCAAAAACTACAGGCATATAAACTAAATGATTACATGTCTTTCGGATAATATATGTGACGCGTTAGAGGAGTATGATATAAAGCTATACGTAATATTTGCTTAAATAAATATGTTATGAAGTAATTCCTTCCTAAAAAAGTAAAGACAAAATACGTGAGCATCTAAATTCATCTCCGCAGATGACATTACGTAAATGCCAAAGAGAAAGTTTAGTGCGCGTAATATGCCGCCTTTGGAATTGTATTATACTTTTATGGTATAATAATATTTTACTCGTTACAAGGCGAATCACCTTGTGCACTGACACCAACGGTTCTGATGATAACAAGTGGGGCAATGCGTGAGCCATGATTATCTGTACTTTATCATCCATTATTACGTAATGTGATGATTCCTTTATTATAATGTATGACATCCTCAACATGGTTTTTGTTTTCTTGACGAAACTGTGGGTTCTGTTACATCTCCTTTGGTGGGACAGGTGTGGCTGCATATTCCTTCATCCTCCAACAGCGATTTTATTAGCCAATCTGTATTGGCGCCTCCTCTCTAGCCTAAACTTTGTATTTGTGCTGATGAATTTGACGTTTTTCTTTCTGATCCTGTTGAATTGGATTTCATGTTAGGTCTTCTTCGGTCATGAGAAATTCGAGAGTTAAAGCAACGAATTAAAAATAAAAATAAAGAAATTTGACGAAGTAAATTATCAAAGTACAAAAATAAACTTTATATAATTATTCAGGGTTGGCTGAATATCAATCATTTAGGTGAAACCTGTCATATATACAGTAGACGTATTGTCAATTAAAGATCGAGCAACTCATGGTGCCTTCGAGAATCTTGTTATTGAGGAGCGATCATATCATTGGATTGTATTATCCCGAATAAATGTATGACTATTGTTTTCTGCATATTGATGAGTAATTCATGCGTAGTAAAATAGATTGTAGTAGCATGTATTCAATTGAAACAATAATGCAATAATGATTTATAGAAAAGTTATCAAAGAAGGTGAAAAGAATTGGGGATAAAGTTATATCCGTATATAAGCTCGATCACAACAGGTCATATGGTCTGCCGTCTAATGCCAAGGTTAATCTTGACAAGACTACCGAATTATCTGTGTCGGGTGTTCCACATACTTGCTAGACGAACATAACTGATTCCGCCGATATCGAAGGATATCATTCTTCCTCCATGTACTCTATCCGACTTTTGGCTTATCCTCTATATCAACCGTGGTTATGTATTCCCAAGGTAGGCCTAGATAAATCCTTTGTTGCCATCTCAATCTCTTTTCTATTTAAACTCCACTATATATTGATTGGTCTTTCTTTCTTCAAATAGAATCCCCCTTTTTTTTAAAAAATAAAATAAAATGTTGTCCTTCTACACTTGGCCATTGTGAAAATAGCTACATGATTACAAGACAAGTAAAAATACATGTAGTTACAGAGTAGATGAAAAAGATACCATGACCACCCATATTTAGACTGGTTGTGCAAGTGTTATCTTTATTTCCGTCATGCCTATCATAATTACCGCTTAAAAAAAAGCACCTCCAGTCAAAGCAGAGTGCGAACAAAGACCATTGCACAAAAGTTGGAATCAATCGTAGACAGAAAAGACGCTGCCACTAACATCAGAGATAGTTTCCAAATACTACTGCGAATCTGTACACCATTCCCAATTCAAGCACATTTTACACATGAGACGAACCTTTTGAAAAATGAATTCAAGGATTTAGCTGGAGTCGTTTTTGGAGCACATTCGGGTCATGATACTGTGGTACTCACAAATGCGATGCAACCGCCCTTTCTCATTGTGTGGTGCTGGTCTGGTAGCTAGTTTTCTGCTTCTGAGTCGTATCTGGTATCTTCTTTGAGCGAACTCCATATCAACTAAGTGGCTTTATTCGGTTTAAACAATTGTTCATGTCTACCTTTTAATCTTCTGCCGTAGGCCTGCTATGTCAAATTTGACTTTAACTCGCAAGTTTCGTGGTTTTGGTCTTATAAAAATTAATGATCAATGCTTTAGTTTTCGTCACATCTACAGTACGTCCATCGTTTAATATTTGGTCCAACTGTTACAAAGATTGCCGTTCCCTGGATAGTTCGGTGTTTTCGGTTATACTCTGCTAGTTCTTTACCTCACAATGGTTCATATTTCTCCCCTAGTTAAAATTAATGGTACAATGTATTTCGTCTATGACTCCTCTTTGTGAGATTGCGGCAAAGTTACCTAGCCTGGAACTGTCTTTTACTCTGTGTTCTCGTTGATATTTGGATATCCAACTATACTGGATTGAAAACGACGAAGAACCTGTCACCGAAACATCAATCGAGACTGAAGCCCGAGTGGATAATTTTTGTGAGACTCACCAGAATCAAACGGAACTAAAGCTGAATTCGAAGCGGAAAAAATCTTACCGAAAGTATATGGACGAACAGATTGATCATTTTATTGATTAAATTGCTTCTGAGGAGAGCGTAAAATTGGCATGTGAAAGCACAGGTATTGCGTTATGGTTAGGCTACAAATATAAGAAAGCTTTCAACAATGACCCTGAGCATAGACGTATTCGCAGAAAAAAGAGGAACCAAAGGGTCTTTATTCAAATTAAAACAGCCTCACGCCGAATGGATTACCAGTTACATCAACGATAAACCGACAGCTGTCCTAGATCAAATTAGTATATCCTTGTGTAAAAACTTCACATCTGAAAATCTGTTCATAAGTCGATCTGCTCTCTACAAATTTTTGCCGGTTTATTGTGTTTTGTCAATGAAGAGATTTTAAAAAATACCTGCCAGAAGAAACCATATGGACTTAATACAAAAAAAAAAAAAAAAAAAAAAGGAGAAATCATATAGATGTTATTGAGCAAAAAAAGCTCGCTATAGAGACATGGCAAGGCGATGAGGAAATGGATTTTCAGAAAAATTGCGTTTTTAAAGATGAGGCCGGGTTCAATGTTAGCATCACTCGCAACAGAGGATGGTCTAAGAGAGGAACACCTGCCAAAGCTATCGTTCCATCCACACAAAGTACACCAATTACAATTTTCGGTGCGATGTCAGTCGATGGAGTTATAGATATTTCACTTAGAAAACCTACATCATCTGTTGCCACTAAGAAAAAAAACGTTGACGTGGAGAGGTGAAGATTAATGGCTGATTGGGCAGACGGTCAGAGCACTTCTTTAAGTATTTAAGCAGCATGATGGATTGCTTGGACCGAAATGGGCAACATGGCCACTATCTTGTAATGGATAATGCACTGATCCATGAGCCAGCGGCGATTCGAGATCTTATTGAGAATAAAGAATACATATGCGTTTATTTGCCTCCTTGCTCTCCGTTTTTAAATCTTAAAAAAGAATTTCGGTCCAACGTAAATGCAGGTATCACTATGGCGCATTTGTTGTTTGTTTTAAACAACTTTGTTGATAATTTTGTTTTATAAGAAGAAGTTGTCGATAGTCAACAACTTTGTTAAACTATTCGACAAGTGTTGATTGCAGATTCGTTTATCAATTCTGGTATCACAATTTTTCTATTTTCGGCCATACGTTTGCGCGGAGTTTAAGATTCATTCACGTTATTTTCATCATGTTTTTATTTTATTTTTATATTTTTCAACGATTACTCGCATTCCCCATATTAGAGTAAACCAATTCCTTAAAATGTGATGCAATATGACTTTGTAAAAATTCTCAGTCACGGTGTATCGGACTAGTGCTACGTCACAAACAGTATCTTTGAAACGACAAACAACATTCTTATGTTGACCAGGGGACGTAAGACCACCTTTCGCATGAGCCTATTGTAATCTACAACTCCATGTGATTCAGCCGCATCAATTAAGACAAGAAAATTATTCACGCCATTAACTGTGGTCTCAAAAAAGAAGGTGATGGAAACGACATGAAGCTGACTCACTAAATTGTTGTAGTGTCTACAAAGGTTTAAAAAACTGTCTGTACAACTAAATAATGACGATAAACAACCAATCTTATTTTAGGTGGGGTACAGCAAACAATACATACTTATTGCCTCTTCTGGCCTCGTTGATATGATCTTTGAAAAAAGGATATATACACAATATCATCAAACCAGGCCCGACAGCGCTATTGACTACACTGGAAGGTTTCCAAAACAGCAAAATGTAATTTTTAACCGGGATTTGAATATTTTCTTCTTTTTTGGATTTGTGTTACCATTTTTTAAATTGATTAAAACTTAAAAATTTACATCTAAATAATTAAAAAGTTTATTGAGGCCCGTCTCCCCCGACTAAGGTCAAATTTTAAGTTAATTTTGTATAAACGTTTTGGAAGTCTTAACAATTTTAATTGGAAAATGCTCTAAGGGAAGTTTAAATTAAAATTAAAATCAAGGGAAAAAAGCTTTGGAAGTCTTCCACTTATTCTTGGTAGAACTTACGATGGTGCTTCTTTCAAATCCAGTGATATATATTACAATATTCTTGAAAATCCTGAAACATTCTTTACAGAGTATACGTTTATCATTGGTGTCTCTGCGTACACTTTGGACCCTTATCTCATCACGCCTTTTCCTGAAAGTCAATGCATAACGGATTCAAGAAAACGTACGTTTAATTTCGTTCATTCTCCGACAAGAATGGTGATTGAAAAGCATTTGGTGTCTTGGTTGCTCGTTGGATATTTGCCAGCAAGTACATTTATGTCTTCAATTAAATGGATTTAACGAAATTATTACGGGATGCTGTATACTGTACAACTTTTGCATTGATCTTCGGGACCCTGGATTCACAGACGATAGTCCGATGGAAGTTAGTGGTGCTGCCATTATAGAACATGAATCGTCTCAAGATATAAATGGAAGTACTAGAATAGTGAATGTATTTAGTGAATTGATGACACATAGAACTGAAGGTGTTATGAACTTTACCGAATAAGTAGAAAAAAAATTTATAAAAAAAAAAACTTATATAAAAAACTTAATTGTTATTAACTGAAGGATCAACGGAAGGTGGGGTGTCGTATTTGGGTATGATTTACTTGAGAATAAACAAATAAATCGAATAAATAATAAAAACATGAAATAAAAACATCCTTTAATGTTGAGTAACAGCATACACCTGTATACTGCTACACAACGACTCCTACTATGAGTACATATTTCTATATAAAAAGATTGCATGATTGGCTAAAAATCGATATACGAATGACAGTTGGATACAGAATGCTATACCACTGAGTTACGATATCACCGATCGGGAAGAGAAGCTTCTCCGATCAAATCAAGAATTATAAGAAAGAGAAACTTAATATTAATAGTTCTCTCAATGGATTAGCTACCCATAGAGAGAATAGAACAGCTATTTCTATAAATGGTTCATTTACTTATATATTGATAAAACACAACTTATACGACTGTAAGTGTATAAGAGAAGTAGTGCATGGAATATTTGGATGCCTATTTTCTACAACTAGATATACAAACATCGATAAGATGTTCTATATTTAGGATCACATATTTAACCATGTCTTAGATAAAAATAATCAACAGAATGGATAAATGATCAGACATAACTACATGTTCTACCGCAGCCAATTAAACATAAAAACCTTATGCATCTTTTAACAAGCTACCGTTACACGATATCTTACTGGTATTCTGTATTTTAAACAGAACAATAAGAGTGTCCCAGATCGGTTGATTCAGGGCGACGTTACTTGAAATCAATTCTAACGAGTAGAATTCATTTAATGTAAGGCGGGAAACTGAGTATAGATTTATTACAAGACCAGAAAGGTTGACTCAACACAACTACCAGGGGACGTTGTTCAATATAAAAAGGATCAATTATTTCATCGCAGCGGAGTTCTTTTAGTCTATTTTTACCTAAATAAAAATATACGTTTTATCTCATTACTTTACCGTACTATTTTGTCAAATACCACATGGGGAATTGTTAGGAGGGAGAGGGGGAGATGGAGCAGACATGGGAGAAGGAGTAGAAGTGGGCGGAGGAGCGGAACGACGGAGAGAAGAAACAAACAAATCCACCATTCGGTTAATGGCTAGACTTGCATCCCTTGGCCATGCCGAATTTTGACATCTTAAAACCATTGTCTCACGCAAGATATCCCTGTCAAAGATATCTCTATCAATGGTAAGGGCATACACATGATCCATATGCGCCACATCCATAACCCTACCCGCGTTGGCAATATCACAATCCCGTCCTCTTTCCTACCGGTTTTGGTCTTCCAAAGCCTCCAAATGACCAGCCATGAATCATGTCGAGGCATTGACATAACGAGGAAGTTGGGTAGGTCTTCTACTTTCTTCTTGATTATCATCATTACCATCAACAACAGCACGACCTTGTCTTCCAGAAGGAAGGTTACCTCGGCTATACATAGTATCTCTTGTATGGGAACTGTACGAAACAGATAGGTTCATCGTTGGCATTCTCGATGTTGCCTGCTCCATTAAATCATGAAATTACCAATGGGGAAGATGAGCACTTCCAGTGGCGTTGGCAGCATCTCTTCTGGTTCTAAATGTACGGCAACGGCTACTCCACCTGGTGTTTATAGCTGCAATGTCCTTTCTGCCGTTGCTGGCGCCATTACCGTTGAGAGAATCCTCTGTTGCTTCAGTGAGATTTAACTTTGCTTGAGGCGAAAGAGTAACACCAACTTTTATAATGTAGTCAGGGAATAACTCGATCCAAACGTGTGTGCTCGCTGAATCCCAATCGAGGTTGGTGTTGACCTGAGGAAAAGGCTCATCAACGGCGTCATGCTTAGTAGAAGGAGCAAAAGATGATGGCTCAGAAGAACCTGCTGAAGAAGGTCCAGAAGAAGCAGATGGCATTGATTCAGTTTCAGGAACGGATCCTTTGGTAGGAACAGGTCCTGAAAAAGAATTAGTTTCAACAGAGGGTTCCTTTGTAGATACAGATGGTACATCAGAAGGACCAACATAAAGACCAACAGAAGGACCAACAGAAAGACCAACAGAAGGACCAACAGAATGACCAACAGAAGGATCAACAGAAGGATCAACAGAAGGATCAACAGAAGGACCAACAGAAGGGGAAATTGAAGGAGCAGGTACGTTTACTATAGGTACTCCTCTTATAGCAGGAGTAGTTGGATCGTAGCCATTGACGAAGTTTATGCTGGTGTAGTTATAGAAAAAAAAAATTTTAGAAACGTTGGTGAAGAAAAATAAAAAGGATCACAAAAAAAACCTTTCATAAAAAAAAAAAAGAACATTTGTGAGTTCAGTAGCCCAATTCGGCTGATTTTTCATCTGATAGAAGGATTCTAGGGTGGTTGGATTTTAATCCTTTTTTTTTTGTATTTAACAGTGAGTTTATTTAGCATGAAATTTTTTTTTAAAATTCAAAGGGAAAACTAAATTATTGTTTTTTAGCAACCTTTGTCTTCGTAAACAAATTATGACCTTTTAAGTTCGAAGGTGTTCGAACAACAAGCTTTGGAAGAGGCTCTTTAGAAACCTGTTTTGAGGAGGAGGCCTTACCTAAGACAGAACGTTTATGGATTGGACCCAAACTAACATCTGTACCTACTACAACAGACGGACCAGCCTTCGAAGGAGTAGGAGAGGTAATTTCCACAGTGTTATGAACATCCATATACAAATCATTAATGGTACTTGCATGTTTAGATGCAGCCGAGCCATTTGGCACGAAATCGTTGGTGACAGATACATCGGATATATCTGTATCGGAATCGGATACCATTTCAATCGTAGCAGCCACCGTGGCCGAAGGGACAGAATCAACAGGCAAATAATCAACAACATCGACGGCATCAACGACCTTTTTCTTCTTACAAAATCTGGCAGTGTGGCAGTTATCATGGCAAGAAAAGCATTTAGTCTTGGCTAACTCAGGACATTTGGAACCAACATGTCCAGCAAGGCGGCACCAATGGCAAACCGTAGGCGCACCTTTGAATGTAGCAGAGGCAAAACAATCGCATTCTTCAAGATACAAACTATTTGTGAGCGGCTCATTGTTAACTTTGGCACCGGTTCCATCCATGCAACCAGCAGAAATGTGGAGCATTACAGATAATTTACCTTCAAAATAACCAGCACAGGTGTACTCCTTCACCTGGTAAACCTCACCATAATAGCGGAGAGAACGTTTTAAATCTGCCAAAAACGTTTCTTGATCTGAGATCCGTAAGAGATTCGTCTTCACATGCACAAGAGTGTTGTTACCAGAGGGAATGGAAGGCGAACCTTTAAATAGCATCCCCTTCACGATTACGCCTTGAGTAATAGCTCTTGTCGTACTCGTAGGTTGTTTGAACTTAATTTCGACCATTATTTCACCAGCAGAACGTGTTGCATAATTGCTAATGGGTCGAAAACATTGAACAGCACCGCATTGCTCTTCAATCAGCTTGTAAGCATCGGAACGATACTGAAAAAGAACAGCGGGGAGAGAAAACAAAGCAGAGTCAGGAGTAAGTGCCTGCTTGACAATAGCAGCAGGTTGTCTCATCATGATTTGGTAATCGAGATCGGCATGTTGATAAATTACTTTACCTTGTAATTTATACCGCTCCTCTGTCTCACTAGGAACAGGTAGAGGACGAAGGACCTTCTTGGAGTTACCACGGGCAGCCACGGTAGACCAACAAACTTTATTGGAGGTTGCCATTAGTTAATTATCAGGAACGAAAATTAAAATTGACAAACGAGATTATGAAAAGTTGAAAAATTTTCCAGATTTCTTCAATGTCGAGATTGAAAGCGAAATCAAAGAGATGGAGGAAAGCGTGATAATGGAAAAAGGTAGAACCAAAGCAGAGGAATCAAATGCAACAAAAATATTTGATGGATGGATAGAATTGACCGAGATATCGTTGAAACAAGAGTTGGATATTTTATGAAAATTTTTTTTGAAATCAAAAAACCGTTCGATTTTATTCCTTTATCGGTATTTTTCGAAAATTTTAGCACTGGAGAAAATTCGATGCTATTTTTAATCGTCTATATATATATCCATTTAATTTTTCATTCATCTATTCGGAAAACTGTAACCTTTCACAAAAAAAAAAAAAAAAGTAAAAAGAAAAAAAAATAATAAAGTCCTCAATCGAGATGTTTAAAATATTTTTTTTGTTGCTTGTAAGGGCCCAAAATCTTTCATACGTATACTACTTTACTCTGACATGTATCTTATATAATATGAATGTAGAGAATTTACAATACGTATTATTACATAGTCGTTAGTTACGGCATTAAAAAGATGATGTTCATGAAATTGAGATTCTGAATAAGTTTTACAATTGATACCGAGTTTCTACAGAAAAAAGTGTGACAAAAGATTAGAGCCAGCACATGTTGAAAATCCTCAGGCTAACAGTGAATCAATTGTCGTACTTATAAATCATATCACATCCACTCACCTATAAAATAGAATGAACAATTAAATTAAATAAAGTAATCTTTTATCTACTATACATTTATTTTATAAACTAAAATATTAGTACAACTATCACGATGATACAATGTGAGTAGTAGTGATTGGTTGAGATTTAGTTTTAACAGTAAGGTAGATGGAGAATAATACACGTTGATAGTTGATTATTCAGTTCTAAGTCAGCACCACGTTGTTTTATATAAATATATAATAAATATATACGGTAACGAACCAGTTACGTAAAATAAAATAAAACAGGTTTTGATAGACAGGTACAGAGAAAAAGAGACTAAGGCTTCAGTTTTTCTAGGGAGACAGTAAGATAATAGGCCAAATATATAGAAGATATAATATTTGATAGGCAAGTTATGATAAAAAGTATACAGTAAAAATCTGAATATTTTTATTTATGATTGATAATTATTTGAGCTTTTATAGTTTTGCTCTGTTAGAAGGATCGGTAACGATACTGCCATGAACCGCCTAGGTTTCAGTTGCATACGATCATGCAAAATGTCTCAGATCATTATTGAAACCAAGCTAGCTCATTGTCCTTGTCCCACCTGTTCCCTGTTCTCTATCTTCTATCACACATGTCACTGTCAAACATTACTATTGTATCCTGTATAACGTCTCTGTTCTAAATAATATATCTCCGTTATCCCTTGTCCTTGTGAAACCCATTTAACATCCGTTTCCTTTGTACCTCTGCCTTTGAACTCCCTTGTAAAACCTTAATAATATCAGCCCGTGTTATCCTCTGTATCTATCCCCGAAATTATCTGTATCTATTCCCGCTACCCCAAAGATGTCCCAAACTCAATATGACTAATAATCTGTCTCTGTAAATCTGATCCCCGAACCCTTGTTTACCCGACCTGTCAACTAATATAAATAACAGCATGTTTATTTATTCTTATTTCTGTATTCAAGATCTTATCTATTTTTTCCTGCTTTGAATAAACCTTTTTCTACTTTCATTTCCTATCTGTATATATATTAATACTAATATATATAATTCCTGTTTGTCTTTGTCCTCACCTAAATAATCATTCTGTTCCGCTCCTGCCCCGCCCCGCTCCTGACAGATACCCTGAATAAAATGGATAATTGATAAAAATAACAATACTAGTTCGATATAATAAATTGGGTTAAAATATATTGGGAAAATATAGTTCGTTGCAACACAATTCTAAAATTTAGCATCATGCAAGATAAATTGTCTGAGTAAAGTTTTTGGGTTAAAATCGAGAAATTGATATTTGAAAATCCGCATTGTAACAACGACACAATTGTCGTACTTATAAATCATATCACCTCCGCTCACCTATAAAATAGAATCAATAATTAAATTAAATAAAGTCATCTTTTATCTACTATACATTTATTTTATATACTAAAATATTAGTACAACTATC
>JAEPRD010000341.1:0-13698 GCA_016758985.1 Mucor saturninus | reverse complement strand
TCTATTCCGAAACCAGAAAGGTTGACTCATCATTAAAACTTAGGAGAGTTGTGCAATATAAAAAGGATCAATTATTTTCATAGCAGCAGAGTTCTTTTAGTCTATTTTTACCTAAATAAAAATATACGTTTTATCTCATTACTTTACCGTACTATTTTATCAAATACCACATTCCATATTGAAAAGCAATGACCCCTACTTTCAGCTCTTTGTGCCACCAACACTGATTCCAATTCTGGCAATGTTTTTGATAATGCAGATCCTTCTACTTATTGTAAAATAAATTATTATTTGAAGTATTCTTATGGTCCTGGTAATTTGAGTTGTGTGAATACAAATAAATATCACATATCAGCATTCACTTCACCTAAGCTATGTTCGGTAGTTAGTGTTGACAATTCTCTCACCGATTCATATTCTCCGGTTACAACTGAAAATCAATCACATCAACATCAAGTATCTGAAACTTTACCAATCAATAATTCTCAAGCTATCAGAACAATTTCTCAAACCAGTTCTAGTACACCTAAAACGCAATCATGTATCAGTCAAGATGAACAAACTTTATCCGTAATACAACCTCAAGTTACCCTTACGATATGAAAATCAATTAAACTACACCCGAAGATCAATCTCCTGCTATACTCAATAACCCTGTTATAAACCAGCGTTTACTTGAACCTCGACTGGAAAATCCTACCACTTTAACCCGAGTTAATCTAACCTCACCAAATTTTCCCAAACTCTACGAAAAAAATGGCTCCCTTTTTTTCAAGTTCCGCACACATTTTTTTTTTTTTTTTTTTTTTTTTTGCTCACTTCACAAATTACTTTTTGTGCACTTTTTAAAAAAAAAATTGCTCACTTTAACTTTTACATTTCACACAAATTTCGGAAATAAATATAACACAATGGACATTCGTATTTATAAGGAAGATGGACTTGGAAATGCTGGGGATGAGCAGGGAAATGAACCGGTTGAAATGGAAGTAGACGTGAACGGTAACCTACTCGCGGATACTGTCGACTTCGAAATTTACATGGAACTTAAACCATCCGAAAAACCCGAGGCCTCAATTAAAGCCAACAAGATGGTATCCACTGCTACATCAGGACCAGTTTTTCAATACCAGAGACATAGAGACTATGTCACGGGCCATTTTTCCTACCTGGTTTATGAAGAAGGCCTGACTGCAGTTAAAGCAGGAACGAAGCTAGATATTGCCCGTTGAACCGCCGACCATTAGTCGAAAAAAAAAACCTAGATTTGATTGTTGAATCGCGGGATGGATTGGAGACAAACAAAAACTGAAAACAAAGTCGGTAGACGTGCGTTGTTGAATGAAGAGCATAAAAAGCCTTTAGAAGAAACGTTTTTCGATCACCCTTCTGCAACTTTGGATCAGCCAATAGAAAGTCTAACCAGCCAGTTCAGTAAACTGAAAGTAACCGAAAGAACTGTTAACAAATACATGACGGAGAAGTTTGCCTTGTCATTTAAAACACACCTTCATTCAAAAGAAAGAAACTCTCCCGTAAGCATTGAGAAATGATCCGACTGGGTTACAAGATAGATTCAAACCGACATGAATTACAATAGTAACTGTGTTTTCATCGATGGGGCGGCTTTTCACATCAATTTGAAACGTGAAAAACTGTTAGAAGCCGAAACTCTGAGCATTAGAATCACTGAGGTACGCCAACGTGTCTTAATAAGCTACTTGAAGAGCTTTTGCCGGTATTCTAAACCCAAGTTCGAAACCTGTTTAAATAAAAATCCTCTCTAAAATAGATCGCACGGACTGTGCAAAAAAGATTACTGGAAGTAAGCAGTTTTTCTATTTTTTTTTTCAAAAAGTGAGCAAAGAATAATCTATAAAGTGAGCAAAAAATAAATAAAAAAGTGTGCGGAAATGGAAAGCAATTTTTTTTGTAGATTGTGCGAATAATTTTTGAAAATAGTGTATCTGAATCAGCATCTGCCATACTTACACAATCTAAGGACTTTGATATTGTATTTTCAAAATTAGAAGCCGATCAACTTCCGCCCAATAGACCCCATGACCACACGATTCCACTTAAACCCTAAAGCAAAGTAAGTTTCGGACCTCTGTACAACCTGTCAAAAATAGAGTTAGAAACCCTACTTGAACATTACCAAAAAATCTCAAAAAGGCCTCATCGAACGATCTGAATCTCCAGCAAATAGTCCAGTGTTCTTTGTTAAAAAGAGAAACGATACTCTTTGACTTGTAGAAAATTATCCTTCTCTGAATAAAATAACAGTACATACAGTAAGCGCTGTCCATTGGTCTTGATCTCAGAAACACTAGACCGATTACATTCTGGTAAAATCCTTAAAAAATCAGATATGCGTGATGCCTACAATCTACTTCGGCTTGCCCCAGGTCATGAATGGAAAACAGCCTCTCGTACTCGTTATGGTGAATTCCAATATCAGTTCATACCATTTTTTGTGGTATCTCTTGATGATATTTTAATTTACTCCGTTAACCCCCAAGAACACATCAATCATTTACGTCTGGTGCTTCAAAAACATAAGGCTGCTCGCGTATCCCGGGAACTAGAAGAGTGTAAATTTGAGGTTCCTAGTGTCCAATGTCGTATTTGACGCGTAATTCCACTAATGCAATTACTCTTATTTTTTCACTCAATTACAATACATATACCCTATGTATCACAAATACTATATTGCGAATACATTCCTATTAGTCTGACACAGTACCAGCTGTTATGTTTTAAGGTAACGTAAAATTATAAAAAGACTACAGGAGTAGTTTGGGACTGTTTATAAGATATCTTTATTAATAAGTGAAATATACGAGTATTTATATAAGAGACTGTCTGCTGTGTTCATATATCCAGTCCTGTTATGAAGTTATCATTGATTAACCAAAAATGTATACGATTATTACATAGTCACTAATTTAGTCTTGTTCTAATAAATGTTAAGTCTTCTTAAGTCTCTTTGCTTTAAAGTAAATTTTAAGTATTTCTCAGACGTACTAAATTAGATTCGTGATGTAATATACTTAAAGTTCTTACTATGCCATTTATTGTTAAGCTTATATCACAAATGGTATCAGCATGGATAAGCCTTTGTTAGCTCTAATATGGCTATAGCTTTGCTAGGTCACCATACCAGCTCCCTCATATGCCAAATGGACATCAAATTTCATAATCGTTCCTGGATTGGTCGAGTAGCTGCCGAAACTTCTAGTTTCTTGTAAATTTATTTTTGTAATTCAGACAATAACCCTGTCATTGAATGGATATGCCTCAATGCTCTAAAAGTGTCGGATATAGATCACCTGCCTCCTTGTATATAACAATAAGCTATGTTTCATATGTAACTGATTTCTAAATCTAATTGTACGATTTCCCAGTTTGCGGGTATACAGCCAATTCGATCTGCGGAGAAAAATTTTTGAAGTAATAATTGAATATAAAAAGGAGATGACAAACTCTCCAACTTATATTAAAGGATTATAGAGTCTCGTTTATTTACTTGCTTTATTTTTCTGTATACATTTTCACTTTTAATTCTCAATTATCACATCCAACTTTTAGTTTTTCTTATTAGCTTCTCCATTAAATCCATAGATCCAGAAAAGGTCGAATCAATCATAAATTGGAAAGACTTTTCTAGTGAGCACAACATCCAAGTTTTTCTCGGCCTGACTAATATTTATAGAAGATTTATAGCTAGCTACTCCAAGCTTTGCGTACTCTTTACTTCGCTTCTTAAAAAGAATACCAAGTTCCTCTGAGATATCAAGGCTCAAGAATCATTAACAACTTAAAAGCCGCAATTACAAGTAATGCTGTTCTCGGTCATTTCAATCCAAAAGTTTCATACCTCATTGAAACCGATTCCTCTGATTTTGCTCTGGGTGCTGGTCGCAGTCAACTATCCGAAGACAGTCCATATTACCCCATTACTTTCAATTCACGCAAGCTCTTATCTGCTAAATTAAATTACCAAATTTATGATAAGAAAGTTTTGGCGATAGCTGTTGCATTTAAGCATTGGCGTCGATACCTTGAATTCTCTACTGAAACCACAATACTGCTCCCAGATCATAAAAAGTTGGAATATTTTGCCAATACCCGTAACCTCAGCCGTAGCCAAGTACGTTGGGCTGAAATTTTAAAAGATTTTAACTACCGCAACCTCTATCGTCCTGCAAAAAAAAAAAAACGCTGCTGCTGAGTCTCGTATTTGTAAAGATCGACCATTCGAGGGGGATACACCACGTGGAAATCACCAATGACACTACTTCAACCAACTTTGTTTTCAAATTTTCTCACAGTCATTCCAGTTGAGGCTAAAAACAACAAAATTACCCTAAAATAATTAGATATCTCCTTGACGACTCGCATTTTCAAGAAATAATGGAAGACCTCCAAAAAAAAACCTTGAATCTTATAATAACCACTCTTTCAACGACAATATCTGTCGCGAACTGCCTAGGTTTCAGTTGCATATGGTCATGCAAAATGTCACAGATCATTATTGAAACCAAGCTAACTCATTGTCCTTGTCCCACCTGTCCCCTGTTCTCTGTCTTCTGTCACACATGTCACTGTCAAACATTACTATTGTATCCTGTATAATGTCTCTGCTCTAAATAATGTATCTCCGTTATCCCTTGTCCTTGTAAAACCCATTTAACATCCGTTTCCTTTGTACCTCTGCCTTTTAACTCCCCTGTAAAACCTTAATAATATCAGCCCATGTTATCTTCTGTATCTATTTCCGCTACCCCAAAGATGTCCCAAACTCAATATAACTAATAATCTGTCTCTGTAAATCTGATCCCCGAACCCTTGTTTACCCGACTTGTCAATTAACATAAATAATAGCATGTTTATTTATTCTTATTTCTGCATTCAAGATCTTATCTATTTTTCCCTGCTTCTTTGAATAAACCTTTTTCTATTTTCATTCCCTATTTATATATATATTAATACTAATATATATATAATTCCTGTTTGTCTTTGTCCTCACCTAAATAATCATTTTGTTCTGCTCTTGCCCCGCCCCGCTCCTGACAATATCCTATGTTATCAAGGTAGAATCTGGGTACCCAACGTAGACGAGACAAAAAAAAATCTTGTACGAATGTCATGATACACCGGCCGCTAGTAATTTTGGGACACGCAAAACGTATGATATGGTCTCAAAAAACGTCTACTGGCCTGGTATGAGAAAACATGTCAAAGACTACACTTCTGGTTGGAAAACCTGCATCCGAAATAAGAATTCTTATCACAAGCCGTACGGTTTTCTGCAACCCCTTTCTATTCCTGACACACTTTGATTCTCAATTTCTGTTAACTTTATTATTCAACTATCACCTTCTGGGCTGTATACCGCAGTCTGCGTTTTCATTGATTGTTTCTCAAAGATTGCTTTTTTTATTCCAACAACAAATACATTACTGCTGAAGTTACCAGCCAATTATTTCTCACTCATGTATTCTGTCATTTTGTCATATCATCTACGATCATATCGGATAAAGGAATGGTATTTATGTTAAAGTTGACTTAAGCATTACTCACGGGCCTTAACACAAAGCAAAATCTTTCAACAGCGTTTCATCCTCAATCAGACGGACAGACAGAGCTGGTTAATTCTGTTTTTGAACAACAGCCTTGCTGCTACATCAACTAGCAGCAATCAAACTGGAGTGACTCATTACCAATTTCTCAGTTTGCACACAGCAAGTCCAAACACTCAACAACCAATACTACATCATTCTACACGGATTATGAATATCACCCTCGTATCTCTGTTAGTTAACCTCGATCAAATATGGATAAATCTCCGTCATATTAACGTCTTCAACAAATCCATTGGCCAAAATTTAATATTTTTCTAGCCGAAGAAAGACATTCTTAATTCTACAATAGAGGTGTCAACCCAGGTCCTACATTCCAGATTCGTGATAAAGTATGGTTATCAGCAAAAAAACATCAAGAGTAAATAACCAACTGGAAAATTAGATTATAAACGACTAAGACCATTTGAAGTAATTAACATAATTGGATCAATACCGTACAAGTTGAACCTTTCCACAGCATGGAAAATATATCCGTTGTTCCCCGTGACACTTTATAGCCTTGTCATCCTGACAAAATAATAGGTCGCAAGCCCCATTCTGCACCACCTGTTATTGTTGACGATCACCAAGAGTTTGTTGTCGAAAGTGTCTTGGATTCAAGAACAAAACGAAACAAATTACTATATTTAATTCATTGGAAAGGCGTTAGGTCAATGGATAGAAACCTGGCAACCCTGAACCAATTTTACAAACTGTACCCAATTGATCCAGACGTTCTATGAAGATAATCCCTCTTTCCCATCTGAACGCTCTCTACAATCGCCTTAAGAAGGAGCTACTTTCATGAACTGTCTAGGTTTCAGTTGCATATAATGATGCAAAATGTCTCAGATTATTATTGAAACTAAGCAAGGCCATTGTCCCTGTCCCTCGTATTCCCTGTTCTTTGTCTTCTTTCACACATGTAACTGTCAAACATTACTGTTGTATTTTGCCCAACGTCTCTGTATTAAATAATGTATCTCCGTTATCCCTTGTCCTTGTAAACCCGATTTAACATCAGTTTTCATTGTGCCTCTGTGTTTGAACTCCGTTTAGGGATTATTAATATCAGCCCATGTTACCCTCTGTATCTTCCCCCGAAATTATCTGTATCTATGCCCGCTATCCCAAAGATGTCTAAAATTCAATATGACTAATAGTCTGTCTCTGCAAATCAGATCCCCGAACCCTTGTTTACCGATCCTGTCATTAACATAAAAAATGTATGTCTATTTATTCCTATTTCTGCACTCAATATCTTATCTAGTTTTCCTGTCTTCTTTGAATCAACCTACTTTCATTTCTTTATATATATATATATATTAGTTCGAATACGTACGCAGTTAATGTCCTTCTTGATCTTACCAAAATAATCGTTTTGTTCCGCCTTTACCCCGCCTCGCACCCGATAATGGCTCACATCCGGTCTCATAGAAGTATATGCGGTTGTCGTTTTTGTGAATTGAAAGTGAAAATGCAGGACAATAAGTCTCAAGGAAAGTATTTCGACAATCGTTCTGCTCCATTCTGAAGACAACAAGACTACATGACTGGAAATCTTGTAAGTATTATGACTTAACAGTTTGTTTTTTAGATACTGATAATGTGCACCTACAATAGATAAAGAACCTTTGACCAACAAAGTGTTTTCAGTGAGTTATTGACATTTTACGGTTCCTCATTTTTTGCGTTGGATGAGCACCATCTTAAAGCCAGAGGTATCGGCAAGCATTTGTACGATCTGATGACGGAATAAATTTCCAAAGATCAAAGTACTGCTATACAAAGGTAGACAAAACCGTCTCAGTCGGCAACTATTCTTTCTACATTTCAAGAAACAATTTGCATATTATTGGGTATTCTATAACTTCATCAAGAGAGCATGTCCCTGTTTCTTTCTAGAGTAGCTTCGACAATGCTTTTGTAGAGACTGATGGTATACGTGCGGTGGATTGATTGGACTTCATTTTGTACATTGTTCCCACATTAGTTCTGCTCAACCTACATAACAGGTCGGCCAAAACCACGTGCTGGGCTTGGTCAAGGGTTGTACTCTTGCGTTGCAGTGGGATCTTACATCTGATCTAATCAGTGAAATGGAGGGTTAAATCAGTATACTAAAATATGAATAAGTCGACTATTTAACAAAAATATATTACCTTTAACAGTTACTTTATACTCGGCACACGTATCTTTTGGAGCGTGTTTCGTCCAGTGCAGCATTACCTGATTTATGTTTAGCACATTATCAAGAAGCAAGGTTCATTAAGAAGCTATTCTGCGAGATCTATGGGGACAGAAATATTAGTGTCGAAGCAGATCAATTTAAGAAGAATGGGCATTAGAAATACAAATATGCTTACCGAAAGATTTGCGATCAATAATTGTAGCAACGTTATCATCGATATTACGCGAAAAATTGATTTGATCGTACCAGCCGGACCAGGTGTTAATAATTGCATGAATCCTTCTTATAACCTTGGTAATGTAGATTTTTGTGCTCCATTTGGTGGGAGCATCTCTCTGGATGGTGAGCTAGCAGAAGGTATTAGATGTGGCCGAGTAAAGGATGCCTAATCTAGATATTACCAAAGATCCAGTGGTGTCAATGCTATTTCTTTCGGTGATTCTGGAAATGTCATTGCTTCTCGTGCTTGGATAAACAACACTGTTTACTCCTCCAGCATGTACCAAATACGAAGGGACGAGATAGGGCGGTGGAAAACCATTATTTGTTGTGTACCACCCGCTACAAAAAAGTAAGTTAATCCCTTTTTTAATTGATTTAGCATCTCACTCATTGTTCTTCTTCTATTTTTACCTTAGGCCCTTTCAGGTTCCACATCGCTTTGGGCTTGTAAGTACCGTTCGGTTTCTTTTAATCATGTTAAATTGAATTTTATGTCCCAGTTTTGGCGCTAGTCAAACTCAAGAAATCTCACGAAGTGAGCCGACACGACACGTCGGTTTGAATTCTCAAGGCTCTTCCAGGCTCAGCGCAAGCAGCATTCGCGGCTATGAATGTGGCAGACATTGAACATCAAGTTGGGTTAATTGAGTTTCATCCGAATGGAAATACGTTCTACGTCATCGTCACCTACTATGTATTCAATGATGCACTTCAAGCAAATAAAGGAAACCTCTCCATTTTGTATGTTTTTGTAATCGCCATTCGTTCCATTTTTTTTTTTTTTTTTTTTTTTTTTTTTTTGGAGTAAAAAAAAAAAACTTGTATCTAAATCTTTTTTGTGTGCTTGAGTCTAACGTGACAAATTATTTAAAAAGGAAAGAGGAATTATTCTTTTCCAGATTTTTTTTTTTCATTTTCATTAATCATAAAAAAACGTGCCCGAAAACACGTTAAAAACCAGCCCAGCCTTTTCGGTGCATTACTCGAAGTGTCTGGTAGGTTTTTTTTGTCTATAAAGATGGAAAAAAAAAAAAAAAAAAAACTAGCATTAGCAAAAATCAAGCCCATTTTATACCTTTTTTTCCCGTAAAAAAATTTTTTTTTGGGGAAATAATCGCAGGAACATTGGTGACGGTTTTTGCATGTGAAAGCAGATTAACGTCACTGTGGCTGCGTTTTGGTTACACAAGTTATGACAGACTGCAGATGGCTCCGGAAACAATAAAGAATAATTCGAAATAAACATTAGATACCCGATGTGGTGACCTAGCAAGGCTATAGCCATATTAGAGCTAACAAAGATTTATCCATGCTGATACCATTTGTGATATAACCTTAACAATAAATGTCATAGTAAGAACTATAAGGATATTACATCACAAGTCTAATTTAGTACGTCTGAGAAAGACTGAAAATTTAGTTTATGCAAAGAGTTAAGAAGACTTAACATTTATTAGAACAAGACTAAATTAGTGACTATGTAATAATCATATACATTTTTGGTTAATCAATGATAACTTCAAGGTAGCACTAGAGATATGAACACAGCAGACAGTCTTTTATATAAATACTCGCACATTTCATTTATTAATAAAGACATCTTATAAACAGTCTCAAACTACTCCTATAGTCTTTTTATAATTTACTTTACCTTAAAATACAACAGCCTCAATGATCTCTTTTTTCGCAGAGAGACCTGAGGGTTTAACTTCAACACGTTGGCCTAAACAATTAGGGTTCTGTAAAATAGCCTTTTTCTTCTCCTCCGTGTATATATTGCTGAACATGTTTCTTAATTCCGTGTTGCCTTCTTGATCAGTAAAAGCAGACATATCTTGGAACCGAATTAGCATTGTATGAGGTATTTCTTTCTTTAAAAATATCTTACCAGCAAACCGTGAGTGACCAGCCATGTCTTTAATCATTTCTTTTAACTCTGTAATGGTGTTCTTCATTTCAATAACCTCATGCTTAAGAGATTTCACTTCAGCTACAAGAGGATCGTGACCGAAAGAGGAGCTGGAGGCAGAGTTAAAGAGACTATCAAAGGAAGAATCTAATCCTTGCGTAGCAGAGGTTTGGTAGTCATAGATGTTGTTATCAAGCATAGTTTAAGTAGTTTTCTAAAGAGATGATAAAATGATGTAGTTAAAAAAAAAAAATTTAAAATGCATTTTACTTTCCAATTCGGTAATCTGTCCCAATTAGGAGATGATGGAAACCGGCTGTCATCACAAATCAGGCAATTTGACAGGCTCGGCATAATTCTGCAACGTATTTACCGAACTTTGCAGTTAAGGATCACTCGTAACCATTGACAGTGATAACGCGTTATAGAATAAAAAGCTGTTAAAAGGCCGGTAAGCAATGCACTGTATATGTTACTAACTTACATGGGAATATTTGAGATGGTCATTCCGACAGACAAAAAAAAATCTGGTCGTTTTACACCAATGTAAACTTGTTTGTAATGTCAAAAAGTACTCTTTTTATACCAAACGTTCCATAGGAGGTAACGACGCACTGTAACTACGTCAAAGATTTTTAAGTGATAGCTCGATATGCGGGTTTAAAAATGACAAATTACCTAATATAGAACAAGCCCGAAGCAAGGCGTTTATTTTTCGATATAAAAGGATGAGGGAAATCGACCGAAAAATCAAACCACCACCATATTTCCAATGCAAACGTCCCCAAACAACACTGGCAAAAGAGAATATAAAAGAGCTCGAACCCATTCTCCTTCGGCTGTGCTCTTTAAATGCTGGTCCAGGTACTCTGAAAGTCTTGCTCAAGTTGATTCGTCATCTGTTCCAACAGATACCCATAACATGTCTAAGGATGCTTCCCGCGAAAGTCCTCCTAGCTACCTCAACTTTGAAGGGTTAGACCAAAATGAGTTGATTCATGAAGAGCATGATGAAATATTTGAAGATGCATTTTTCAACGACTCGAATGATTTCGATGATACTGCTGGATTTGATGCGCCAGAGATGGATTTGTTTAGTGACAATAATGCAGGTTTGTTCGATAAAATAATTAAATGAAGGAAATGATACTTACATGACCCACATTTTAAGACGTTTCTGAAAATATCCCCACTTGTTGCCAAGACGACGAGTCTATTTATACTGTGCGTGATGTCTTTATTCCATCCAATCCCTTTAGTTTAGCTCAAGAATACAGTATCCGCCTTTCGAATATTTGTGAAGAGAGAAATATTTGTCGCGAAGGTCATAGGCAATTGATAAAGTTATTAAATAACATGTTGTCTGATAAGAAAATTGGTAAATATATAAACCCAAATTATAACGAATACAATTTATCAATAATGCTGCAATATTTTACCATATACAAATCGAGCAAGTTACTTGGACGTGAAGCTTCTGCTAAACTCATCCAACGTGTGGTACCGATGAATCTTGTAAATTAGCATGAAATTTGTGCTACTAATGGATATTACTTGTATGACGCTATAAAGGATGTTGATCTTACTTCTTGTCCCATTTGTGATTGTTCTAGAAATATCAAGAAAGAGCTAAAGACCATTAATATCGCAGCCAAATTGTCCGAGCTTTTAGCTTGTGATGATGTAAGGGAAAGACTAGCATACCGATTTGAACAATATCCCAACTCAGACATTTTGCAGCCATCACAAGAAACAGTTTACAGGGATGCCTTTGATGGAGAGCTCTATGCGAAATTTGTTAAAGACGGGCATTTTGACAATAAGTATGACATTGCCTTAAAAATTGACATTGACGGCTTTCGCAGCACGTTTTCGAGCACGAAAATGACGATGATCCATTGTGTAATTTTAAACTATGATATTTCGGAAGTAAGTAAAAACGACTCCAGCTAAATTAGTGTATACTTAAATCATCATAGCGTTTTACTCGAGAAAATACTTTCCAAATTGGTATTGTTTTTGGCAATGCGAAGGTCAACCTCAACTCGTATTTGCGACCAATTATCAATAAATTATCTGAATTACACTCCAATCCTCTTCTGGTCAAGCGAAATGGACAGCAAGTTGCAATCAGTAGAGTAACGACTTTGTATATTTCTGGTGATGGTGTTCAATGTAACAAGTTGATGAATTTTGGTTGTCATTGTTCAACATATGGCTGCAGATTTTGTTTGACAAAGGGAAAGCATAGAGGTGATGTAAAAAACAAAGACGGAATTGTTGGCGAGGGGACCCATGGTATGTATTTTCAGGATGGAAAAGCGTTATTGAGATCAAGGGATAGTTTGTTGAAAATAGACGATGGTGAAGTCTATGTAAGTATGATAATGTTTGCGTATGTTATCGTCTTATTTATCATTCATCATATTAGGCAAATAACGACTACAACATTAATCTTCATAGTGTTTTGGGTGATCTCGTCTCTTTTACGTCGGTTGCTTTTCATCCAATTGATGAGATGCATCTGTATTCTAACATTGCCAAAGACGTTTTTTTCATGCTTTCTCCAAAGTACAATCTTCATTTCAAGTACTGTGGAAAGGAAACAGATTATCCCTTTGAATTGTCCAATAACTCGTTCACGGCCATCAAAAAGAGCATGGAAGGATCTAGACAACTCATACCAGCATCTTGTTTCAAAGGTAGTTGGTTGGCAATGGAGCCCAACAATGTCAAGGCACTTTATCGTTCTGCTGAGTGGCTGGATTGGCTGCTTTATTGTGTACCCACCCTGATTGTATCACAGTTTGATGACACTGTTGTGATTGACGGATTCCTTAACCTGGTACGAGGCATATCATTATCGTTGCAGTTCCGAATAACCGAAGATGATATCAAGCGAATCGACAAGTAGGTGGATCCGATATGCACCTCTTTAAATTTCTTAAACTGATTATTTTCATCCGTTTCTTTACGCAGATCCTTCAATCATTGGTTCCAATTTATTGACAAGCTGATAAGCGAAAAGCGTATATCCAACTGTATTTACAAAATCAACATGCACCAACTTAACCACATCACATTTGTTATAAAACAATGTTCTATTCTTCGTTGTGTGTCTGTCAGATCCATGGAAAGAGAAATAGGTTTGTTATATGAATTAAAGATTCTTGATTATACCCTTACATACTTTTTCAGGAGCTTACAAAAAAAAATGAGATCAAGAGTCAATGCTGGTGAAAATGCCAACAACATTATGGAACGAACGGCTCTTTTTTCTTTCATGCGAAATACAAAGATGGTGAACTTTAATCCAACTCCCCCCAAATTAGAAACCGACTTCGTAGAACATCCTTCTGGTAATGTGGACTTTGGTCAGCTATGGGCTCCATTTTATCAAGAATTTGTATTGACTGGCAGTGCCGATAATGATTGTCTTATTGCTGGAGATCTCTTGACTATGAAATCGTTTGTCAGCGCTTTAAAATCGTACAAGAAACGTTTTTTAGTTTACCAGAGCCTATTCATCGAATCCAAATCAATGTGGAATCTATTCTTCCCGCTGGTAAGCTTTGGCAAGATTCACACGTATATTCCGCTGCCATCTTTAAACAAGGGTTATCAAAGTCCATTGCAAAACGTGGTGGTGAGCATGTTCTGTTCCATTCAAATCACCAGACAAGAAGGTAAGTTTTAGCTTTTTCCTCAAAGCTAAACTAACATTACATAAATAGACGAGGCAGAATTTC
>JAEPRD010000340.1:0-13729 GCA_016758985.1 Mucor saturninus | reverse complement strand
AACAACCAAATAAAAAAAAATGAAAGCAAGAGGTTCAGTTGGAATGCGGGAAGTACCTGTAGTTTTTTTAAGTTAATAATTTATTTTCTGTCAAAAATATATCTTTCTGGTCTTTACCTTCTTCTTCTTCTTCTTCCTCTTCTTCTTCTTCTTCCTCGATTTCTTCTTCCTCGTCTTCCTCGTCTTCCTCAATTTCGTTTTCCAAAATAGTTTCACCGAGATCGCTTGTTTGAACACGAGATTCCTCCATTGCAATGGTAACTAATAAAAAAGGCGTTAGTCTTTAAATACTTGAATCAACACAAATATATTTTACCGTTGACTTCTTCTTCGTCGGTTTCCATAGGATCTCCACTTTCTAATTCTATTTCCACGAGATCGTCAGAAACTATTTAAAATTAGCTGCGTTAATTAGGGGTACCTCAAAGGTGCAACTGTAAACACGTACCTTCGTTCGAACTAGCAATTGTACTGTAGACATCATTATTCTGATGAGATTGCTTGGTATGTCTACTGACAGCCTTAAAACCCTTGGGGTCTGTTCTACAACGAGTACAATAGCAATGTCTATCGTTTTTATTTCTAATGGGCGTCATGGTAAAAATTTAATAAAGAAATACAAAAACAAAAGTTTCCTCCAAATTTTACTGCTTAATTTCTGAGCATGAATTGGATTTATTTTGACACTTTTTTTTTTTTGCGAGTAATCAACTCCAAACTTTTATAGAAGCTGTATAACTGTTTTATTAACGTACACCAATACTTATTGACATCAATTTGTTGTTCATATGACCTCTACAACCATTTCTATTCATATTATAAGCGCATTTTCAGTAATGCAAGGTATTTTCGGTTTTTTCTTGTTGTTCAATTCGTGCCAAAATTTGATAGAATGTGCAGCATAACTACATCTTTTATAATCTTTTTTCAGAATTGAAATTGGATGCATTTTGGATTATATTTTTGAGAAAAAGTGCCTTAGCCAATCAGAATCTTTAAACATCACGTGATATCACATGATATTCACGTGACATATTTTTTTCAGAGAGTAAAATGTTGGATTTTTAAGGTTTAATTCGATCGTTAGATACGTCCCCTTTGGTCTTTTATGCTCGATATATGTTCTGGTATTAAATATAAATCATTAAAAGCAGTACGCATCTTTTGTGGGACATAATTTTTATTTATTTATTTTTTGAGAAAGATCATATTGTCCAGTTGCAAAATCTTATAGGTAAAAAAAAAAATAAAAAAAATGTACATTAAAAAATAAAAAATACACCGCCAAAAAAAAAAAAAAAAAAAAAAAATCCACAGCCAAAAAAAAATAAAAGAAATTTTCCACAGCCACAAAAAAAAGATTTTTTTTCTTTCTGCAAAGAAAAAGTTTTGGGATAAATCTCATACTATGTATTCCATCTGTACTCCAAAAATGCGTAGTGTGCTAGGAATTATTACGTAATGATTAGTAGGACATCTGATGCGCATGCTTTTCAATTAAAACCGGACAGTCCAGGACGGCTTTATCGTTTTCCAAACAATAAAAGTCTTTTTCGCCTGCTTAAATCACTAAGCACCGCTTAAAACAAGCCTGGTACGCTTAACGCACAGGCGCGAGCCAATTAAAATGCGTCCCTGCTATCTACAGTGTAGCCACAGCCATTCAGAGTCTCATTACACCTATTTGCAGTGTAATCCTGCTATTGGTAGTCCAATCACAGCCATTTACAGCTTAAAACAAGCCTGGCACGCTTGGAGCATAGGAGCGAGCCAATTAGAATGCGCCCCTGGTATTTACATTATAGCCACAGCCAATTGGAGTCCAATCACAGCCATTTACAGTCTGATCACAGCTGTTTACAGTCTGATCACAGCCATTTACAGTTAGATCATAGCCATGTACAGTCAGATCCACCCTGAAACTTTTTACCGGTCTAAACATATTTTGGACCGATACGGGGTGTTCTCAAGCAAATTATTTTAAAATCTTAAAATCTTGATTTTAATTAAAAAATTTGACCCCACCACTATGGAGGGGTCAAATTTTTAATTAATGTTTTCTGACATTAAAATATCATTTTAACTCGAAAAAGTACTAAAATCACATCAATCATTTTGTGTGGGAAATACGCTTTCTTCCATCTTTCTGATCCTTTCGCTTAAAGAATTTTTCATAAAGGTATTTGCATCTAAATCTATATCGCATCCATCCGTCATCAAAAATCGTTCAATCCGTTCAAATTTTTGTTCTATTCGACCCGTCTCCATCATCTCTATCTTTTTCAATTATTACGCTTTCACCAATCTCTTCGATCTCGCCTTCAATTTCGATATTTAAGACATTTTGGAAAAGTTTTTCTTATACCTCAACAATTCAATTCGACATTCTTAATTTTCTTTCCGGATCATTAACCAATGTCAACTCAAGATCAACTTTCCTGGTCAACTGTGGCTTCTCGCGGTGCCTCCAAAAAAGTCCTTCGTCCGCTTCCTGTCTCTACCGAGACTGATTCTCAATTCAAGTTGAAAAGTAACATCCTGTTCGAAGATCCTCAACTTGATCACCAAATTATGGTACGCCAAGCTGCTTCTATTGTCAAGCAAGCATTAACACTTGGTTCTGTTTTGTTTTCGTTCCCTGCTTCGCTTTTTAAGCATCGTACTGAAGCTTATGAACTCATTGAAACTCAATGTGGTGCTGTCCAGGGATTTCGTCCCATTAGCAATTATCGTACACGCTCTGCTGGTGAAATCATGGTTGAAGTTAAATTTGTAATGCCAACAAGCACGACAAAGGCGATGTCTCACGGTGTTAGTTACAAGAACTTGTTGTTTAAAGGCTCTCCTTCTGTTCCTAGTGACAACAATACACTTGTGCATGTCAAGATGACGCTTTGCCGAATTCCGGACAAGGAAGCGTTTCTGGCGGATCTAAAATGATCTTTGCATTATTACGGTGTAGTGTGCCAGGTGAAAGAGTACACTTGCGGTGGGTACTTTGAAGGTGAGTTATCCTTGAACATTGATATCTCGGCGGGCTATATTGTTGCTTCTGGACACGAGGTCAAGAATGAGCCACTTACAAATAATTTGTACTTGGAGGAATGGGACTGTTTTGCTTCGGCAACATTTAAAGGTGCACCCACGGTTTGTCACTGGTGTTGTTTAGCTGGACATGTACGATCCAAATGCCCGGATTTGGCGAAAACCAAATGCTTCTCGTGTCATGGTCATGGACACACCGCCAAGTTTTGCAAGAGGAAAAAGCATGGTGTTACGGAACTGTCTGCTTTCGATGAGATCCCAATTGATCTACCCTCTCCAACCGTTGAGAGCTTTCAAGCTCAAGTGTTGTCCGACTCTGAAACGGATATTTCTGACGTGTCTACGCCGCCCAAGTTTGAATTAAGTGGCTCTGCAGCTTCCAAGTTTGCAACCACGGTTGCTAGTGTATCCATGGAGGTTGACAATCACGTAGATACTACCACTCCTTCTTCTTCGACGGCTGGTCCAATGGTCGAAAGTACTAATGGTGTTATAAAAGTTCCTGGTATCAAGCGCTCGATTTTAGGTAAGCATTCCGCCCCTAAACCAAGCGTCAAAGGTCCAATCCCCAAATTGGTGGTTCGTACACCATCCAATTTAAAAGGTCATAATTTGTTCACGAAGACAAAGGTTGTTAAAAAATAACTCTTTTTAATTTTCCCTTTCGATTTTTATAATTTTTTTTTTTCATTGCTAAATAAACTCACTGTTAATACAAAAAAAAAACTATAAGGAGCTGCAACTGAGACACGATAAACGCAATTTGTTGTGGGGTCATCAATCTTAAAAAATAATAAAATAATAATAAAATCGGTTAAACTAAAATTTTGTCTTTAAAAATAAAGGAACAGATATTTTAGTAGTCTGCAAAAACTTTATTATTAATCATTCAAATTGGGTCATTATAAAAGCAACGTCATGGATTTCAGAAAAAGATTTCTTTTGGAAGTCTGAAGTAACCTTTCACAAAAAAAAAAAAATTTTAATGTCCATAATCGGGATCTTTAAAAAATAGTTTGATGTGCTTGCGAGGGCCCTAAGTCTATGCATTTTTGCTTATCCTCGGCTTTCAAAAAGATATGACTTAATTCCTTATTAAAATTCTGGTTCATATGCCTGATACAAGGCATGGTTTGGCTGTTGGGAAAAACTGCTCAATTGCATTCATCAACGCCGAGCACTTGTCCGTAACAAAGACAAGGGTCAAGCCTTCACGGGAGCAGGAGGATATGGCTTGCTTAAATGCTTTTAAAAACCAAAGATATGTTTCGGTTTTTTCATTTGCAACAAAGGCATACGCAATAGGCGTTGACATAAGGAATTTACCGCCTAACTGTGAGACGTTTTGGATGGAAATCAAAGGCATACCAAGATTATTCGTTTTATAGGTGGCATCAATGATAAAAACCTCGCCTCTGTTTCTTACTACTTCCATTGCACTTTTATGCTTGAAGAAAATTGACGTCAAGGAACATTTACTTTCACTGCCATTCTTACCTTTTCCATAAGAGACCAAATAGCCTCTCGATTTAATGTGAGACATCAAATTAAGGGCATCGTTATCCAAAGAGCTCAAAGTGAATAGCTCGGTATTGCCAACTTTCCAGTTTCTGCTATCATGATGAGACAAGATTGATTGGCCATAACGACCGCCGACTGTTTTGCGAATTTCAGGAACGCGGTTACCGGCCTTAATCATGGTTGTGACAAGCTTGATGGTTTTTTGTGATAGCATTCCAACTTTTCCTTCTGGAATTACTTGCAGCTTCTCTACCAACAAGGCATGGTTGTGGAGGTGCTCTTGTCTAACTTATTTGGGTTGATCTATTGTCCAAGCCTCTGTCTGTTTTGAGTACTTAATTCTAATGAGGAATGGGCATTCATCGTTAAAACTAGCACTGCTCTTTGTTCTTTCTTTGTCGTTCGCAAGACGTATTCTACAAGCATTTCCAAATTTACCGCGAAGGTCAAGGCGTCTATTTTTGTCGCTCTTATTCACAACTAAAACGAAGCTCTTTTCGATAACCCAATTCTTTAAATATTGTTTAATTTCTTCAGACGATTGATACTGATTGTTATAAATGGCTTCATTTCAAGCATTTTGAACTTCATGGTATTCCATTTTGGTAAATAAAGTAAAGTGAAACAGAGTAAATTGTTTACTGCGTCCCTGAAATATAAACATTTTCGCGCCGGGCTGCTGCAAATGGAGTCTAATAGGCCTAAAAAATTACAATTTATTGATACAGTTCTATGCTTAAAAAATTAGGGAGAGGGGTGTTTTGTATGCCGGACAAGAACTTTTTATTCTGTGAGCCTAAAAAATGACAGTTTATTGATCCAGATTTAGGTCGGAATGGATGGTATTTCATATGTCCCACCCACTGTCGGACATCCATCTGTTCGGCTGTCCGGTACACCGGGGAGAGTGGGATATATAAAAATTACTATATAAGTAATTAGCTTGGGTGGGATATACAACCTCTCTGAAAAGAAGAAGAGGGTACTTGTGATATGGAAGAAGATTTTTTTTTGCAGCGGCTACATATTTAAAAGTTAATCTAGCTATAGGTTCTCCTGCCCGACAGCAGTATCAAGAGATAAAAAAAGAAGATCTCTGTTCAAAAGAAAGCACAATAGACCAAAGCTTGTAACCGGTGAACGAATATTGGAGTACTTGGATGAATTAAATGATACCGAATTTAAAGAAGAAATAAGAATGAGCAAAGCTTCTTTTGAAAAATTGATAGATATGATAAGACACATCTATTATATCAACTTGTCATCGGACATCCACAAAAACATATCAAGCTACAAGTAGCTGTTGTCTTGGAAAGATTAGGAAGTACTGGCAACGATACAGAACAAAGCCGTTTGGCAAGACGATGTGGTATTAGTGGTAAGAAATCTGTTTGTAATGATTTAAAACTGAAACAGACAATAATTTAAACTTTTGTAGTCGGAAGTATCCGAAACTACACTACTCGTTTTTTTGAAGTTATGATGTCATTTCACAAACTGTTTATTTACTGCCCAAATGAATCCGAAAAGAAGGAGATTAAACAGGAGTACGAAAACCGTTTCGGATTTTCAGACTTACTTGGGTTTATTGATGGTTCGACAATTGATCTTGCAAGTGCACTATGTTGGCGTAGTAAGGACGAGTTCTTTGGGAGGAAGTGACATCATTGCATGAATACACTTGCAATCTGTGATCACAACCGAAAGATCCGGTATTTTGGTGGGGGTTGGTTTGAAAACGCTCATGACATGAAAGAGTTAAAAGAAAGCCTTCTTTTAAAAGAATCGATGAATTTTTCGAAGGAGAAGAATATGTTCTTGGTGATGGTGAATAAATGGCTTACAAGTTTCTAGTTCCAGTTCACAAGAAACCTCGTGGCGAATATACGTTACAGCAGACGAGAAGTTTAATACATATATTGCAAAGTTGCGAATCAAAATTACACAAGCGTTTCGTATTTTAAAGGAACGGTTCTATTCGTTAAAATCGATACCCATTCGAATTAGGCGACGATCAGATATGGAATACGTAAATGTTTGGATCACAGTTTGGGTCATCTTGAACAACTTTCTTCTTGAGCAAACTGACGACGATGACATTATTTCAATGAAGCAAATATGGGATAAAAAAGAAGAAGAAGAGTACGCACGATTGAGACAAGAACTGGAGGCTATGGAAGATTGTGAAAAATAACAAGAGGGAGGTGGAGACGAGGATGGTAGGAACGAGGATCAAAGTGATGAAGAGATTTATAAAGATATTGAAGAGGAAGATATGAACGAAGAAACAGATGAAGATGATAAAGAACCAAAGATGTGCAAGACATACAAGACTCCTCGCGAGACCATTAGCGGTAAAATAAAATATCAAAAAATTAACGAAATTGTTCTCAAGTTTAACAACAAATGCCATCTTCTTTCCAGTAACAATTAATACAATAAAAAACACTGCTTATATCAAAATAGACTTCGAAATAAGCAATCGTTAGGAACAAATACTTGATGCTGTATGTGATAATCATAGTTTATTTAAAGAAAAGATCAGAAAAAGCTGAACTCCATGTCCATATTATCCAACAGCGTTGTTGCTTCTTCCTTGCTTAAATTCAAAAGCTTGATTCTCTTACCAGCATTTACATACCTGTTGTCGTATCGCGACAATAATAACTTCTCTGCTGCTATGTCTTTTTGAATCTGGCATAACTCTTTCAAATCCAGGTCTTTCGTGTCGGACGGATAGCTGTCAACCTTCAAAACCCTCTTTCTTTTTCCCAAACTTTTGTTAGAAATGTTCTTCGCCTCAGGTGAAGACAAGGGGGGAGATGTAGAAGAAAAGGGTCCGGAGCTACATTCGGGTTCTTGATCATTGGTGACTGATTGGTATCTTCATAATCCGAATCAAGCTCCTCTGGCTTTCTGCATCAAAAAGGCTCTTCTGAAAGTCCGCTTGAACCCAGTATAAGATCAGAATCTGTTCGTCTCGACCCCATTTCAAATTTTATAAGCATGAAGTGAGGACATTCCTTGTTCAAAGCATCTTAACTATGTATTAGTACACATTAAGCTCTCATCACATAGCGATATACTACAACACCTTCAAAAGACGGATTCTCATCGGTGACCGCTTCTCCAATCTGCTTCCACATACTGTAACCCGCACGATACTGCTTAGTGAGGAGCTTACTCAAGCAATCAAGCATTTGGAACTTCGTTCGTTTTGGAGCACCAACGCCGTCAAAATATTGACACGCTTTAGAAGCAGCCTGGTCTCGTGTATTACCTGAAACAGACTCTCCATTATTATCACTACCAAGGTATGCAAACAACATGAGAGCACCGTCTTTCATCAAGAAATGTACAAGTCTTCCAATGTCTGTCATTTTGTCATTGCCACCGTCTTTGAATTTCCAAGCTACTATGACCTGCTTCTTTACTTTAGTTGTTACAATGGGTGTTGGGGTTGCGTTACTTGTTTGAGCCATGGGCATAATAGCAGCAGGTTTTTGGGCTCTATTTCTAGTCATACTAAGTCTTATAAAATTATACTATATTAGAAGACAAAACAAAATCTATCGTAACGTATTTATGTCAACACTTTCAAACCAACGACACATCTATCAATGCATAACATGCATACATCATTTTAATATAATTTAATAATAAAATTTATCCATTTGGGGTATTCAATCAAAAATCAATATTATTGGACTAGAGCTTTTTATTTAATTGGAGCCTTTTATTTAATTTGCATGATTGAATACCCCTATTATACGAATAGGCACCGTAGGCAATCGTTCTTATCAATTTAATATACGTTTCAGTCAAAACATCAACGATTATGGGGCTTGCCAAACCAATGTTATAAATGTTGATGAGTCAAAAGTTTTGAACAGACCCACATAAGGCGTCAAGTAAGGTGCCAGCTTTCGAGCGTTGTATAGTACGATCACCCCGATACTAGAGAGAACACGGAAATCAAGAAGGAGTTTCGTTGATAATTAATATTACTGGCCATACCATATTCTGGATATCTATATTATCTTGCTTGTGGGGATCTACCAAGTTAATGCTACAATTATTGTATCTAATTCAGAACAAGAGCAGGTAATAAATGTTTAAATTGTTAGTAGTATACACATCATAAGGTCACAATAAGACGATAGCTAAGGTTTATAAAATTATATCATTATTTGGAAGTACACGTTGTTTAAGACGACTGTACCTACAAAAGCATTATATTTATAAAATCAGCAGCTAGGAATGTAAAAATACACATTAGGACAGTAATAACAACTTGAAAGATAAACTGACCATCCGTGGCACACCAATTACTCTTTCTATATAAGTACTTTTTCATTTTATTGCATAATGAAGATGGTATTAGAACGGTCTCATATCTTTTAACAACTGCCTTATAGCTGACGTACCTTAACACAAAACAAAGTCCAAACGTACACTACCTTGTATTTTATATTCAGAATATGTTGCAGTAGACACAAGAGGTGTACAGAAATATTTTTGTTGCCTACCACGAGTACACACCCCTTGTCATTATGCTTTGATCCTTAGCAATCACAGTTTGGTACTAGACAAATAATATTAGTATTGCACATGGTGAACGGAGAAAAGAGAAACTATGCATAGACTTTTGAATACCGTCATTAGAAGCGATAGTGAGGGGTTGCTGGGACAGAATGTTATGTCCTTAATGATCCATGTATCAGGATGTGAAAATTGTTCGTGCAGCGGAAATAAACCTAGATAACAAAAATAGAATATTTGCTCGTGCTGCATTCTTTAGATAATTTGAAGAATAAAAATAAAGACTAATAACAAAGCTTCTGTCTCTCAACAGGAACATACCAAGCGCCAATCACAAATTGAAAAAGACAGACCTAATATAGAACTAGATGTTTCCGACCGAATAGAGGGATGGAGCATTTTTCGCGGGAATTTCTTGAAACATGTACATTGATAACAATCTGGTCTTCTGACAACAATATTGTGCTTTGCCGTACTATATGTTTACGAAAAATAAAATCAAAAGTCAAAACATTGTTTACAATACAGGGCGGCTTTCTATTGTCCGAAGACCTTTATGCATCATTTCACTAATCCACACTTGTCATTGAATACACACAAGACACCACAGTAATTGTATGGATTACATAAGAAACCTATGCATTTTTTTTTTTATTAACTATATGAAACCTATTTTTTTTTTTTTTTGGTATTAACTGTAAGTTTATTAAATATATACAAATTATAGAATTAGCCTGAAGGCATAACTAAACTATCATTAACAGCTAGAGGAGACTGAGAGGCTAGATTATCAGCAATAAGTACCGAATGATCTTGCTGAAACATGTTAATTGCAGCGTGTGAGTTCCACAGATCACCGTCAATTACACACCGCCAATGGTATTTCCAGAGGGTTGCGAATCCAGAACCAATAATCACAAGTATATCGGCAGATAGAGGCTTTTGCTTAATGTCGCAGAGAGAAACTAGGCCGGACCAGACATCGAACTCAGTTTCGAAAATGTCACCGATGCCAAGGAGGGAGATCACATTACACCAATATTGCCATTTGTCGAAACAACCCACCACAAAATGGAACAGATCTTCGGAGGAAGAGACCAAACAAATAGGGCAGCTAGCACACGGATACTTAGTAGGAGACCACCGGTGTAGTTTAGCCCTATAACCTATACAATCTTGAAGTAAGCGCCACCATGGAGTGAAAGCCTTACTCGTCATATCCAAAGACCAAAAGAGCCGCCATAAGGAGGGCCGAAGTAAGAACCGGGTTGGAACTACCTGAGGTATGACGGCGTGAATCTCAAACTTTGTACGATCTGGATGCCAATACCAACGAAGATTACCTGGACGTATACCAGAAACAGTAACCATGTTACCACGGCCTTGGGGAATAGTCCAATGATATAACGCTGGCAGCCATCTGGGGAGCAAAACATCGCGGTTTGTTTGATTATGCAGAGCAGTTGGAAGAAAACCAGTAGCAGCAAACCAGCCATCCAATGGATACAAAGCTCGCCGAACCTCTTTTACCTTGCTAGCAGTTACGACACGTGTATTTTTCAAGTTATCAGTAGTCTGATTCCAAGAAAAGATGTCCGAGACCAAATACCGAAGGGGCACAGAAGAAGGTATCAGTGTGGGAGACCAAGTATTAACTGCATCACCAACAGTTACGACACATTGCAAAGGCAAATCCAATAACCATCGAGCAGACCATGAGTTGGAGAGGGACAGTGGAGGAAGCTTCTGCAAAAGTTTACCTAGCTGAGCCAAAGGGACTATCCGTTTCAATAAATTTTGAAATTTAGCCGGATACAAGAACCAGAGCAGTATGGAGGAGTGACCGGTATATAACTGAATACCACGAACCAACCAAGGAGAAACAAAATCAATTGTATTCGGGCCGGAGATTAGACGTTGAATGTAGATGTGTTCCTTACGGAGATAATCCGGATGGATCCTATCATACGTCTTTTCTTGATCAAGCAGAACTGCCACCTGAGGAATACCAGGAGCCACATCACGAGCATTAGCCATAAACATTTGATTTAGCCAACCATTGTCAGAGATCAATCTATTAGGCATAAAACCAGTTTGATAAGGATTGATCAGCTGAGGGAGAACAGTATTAAGCCTATTAGCCAAAAGTTTTGTAAACAACTTTGCATCGCTATTGATGAGAGAAAGAGGGCGCCAATTCTTGAGTAACATTGGATCACCTTTCTTGAAAAGTAAGACCATCCTAGTTTGTTGCCAAGAAGTAGGAAACTCACCAATTAGAGCATCATTTAAAATACCTAACAGCATCGTACGGAAATCAGCCGAAGACTTGAATAAGTATTTGTAAACCTCAAAAGGAAGACCATCCAAACCAGGGCTTTTACCAAGGGGAGTATGACCAACCAAATCTTGCAGAGTATCCATCAGAATAGGATCAGTCAACGAATCAGAATCTTCAGGAGACAACACCACATCATCAGGAATACTTGCCAAGAGAGAGTCCACAGCTGCATCATCAATTAAATCGGGTGTGTACAGCTCTTGGTAAAAACCTCTTGCTTCCCGAATAATATCATCTGAATTCACCAAGACAGAACCAGTAGCGGAGCACTTTAGGGATTGTATAGTCTGTTTAGACTGACGCTCCTTTATAACTCGGTAGAAATACTTGTTGTTATGTTCACCCAGTTCATGCCAGCGAGTGGCAGAGCGAAGCATACATTCACGCGTTTCTTTCTGAATCTGATTGTCAATCAGTTGATCTAGCTCTTTCAGTTTCGAGGAATCACCCAAGATACTTCCAGAACCAGACTGAGTTAATACATCATCACTAGTGATAATGCCCGATGCAGTTGATAGCAGAATTGTACGTTCCTGTTGTAACGAAGCAACTTTGTTCTTGAGCCGAGCCTTAGCACCTCTAGTGTACTTCTGTGCACAGCACTTCAGTAACACTTTGAAAGATTCCCATATGTCCTGAACAGGCACAGGCTCACCCCCACCACCGTCACCAGGATTATCAACACAAACAATGGAATCAAAGAAGAGAACCACGGTCTTATCCAGCAGAACCAGGAACGCAGCATCATCCAATAGAGTAGGGTTGAAACGCCAACAACCAGGACCAATATCAACACGGGCAGGAACAAGATCGATCGAAAGTAGACAATGATCTGTATACGCCGAAGAGACTTTTCGAATCATACCATTAACCAGTCGAGTAGCCAGAGAGCGATGACCAAAGACATAATCAATAGTAGTTCTAGAGTTACCCTGCGTGTGAGTAGGAAGACCAGAAGGAAAGCAATTATCGAAATGACTACGCACCCAATCAAACCAGGAGGACACCGTGGAATGACCAGTAACCTTGACATTATGGAGATTCATGTTGAGATCACCCATGAGTAACCAAGGGGCAGTAGACATGTCAGAGAAGAAAGGAAGAGAAAGAAAATTGTTCAAAAACAGAGGACGGTCCGAAGACTGTGCCGGTACGTAAATAGAGGCAACACGACACAAGACATTATGCTGAAGATCCAGGACTGAACCAAAAACACAACGCTCATCCAATGAAACAGCAGTGTCATCCAAATATAGACCTGAATTGAGACATATAATAGCACAATATTTGGAGACAACCACCGAACAATGAGGAAAAAGAAAAGAGCAGAATTGAAGTATTTGATCATCAGTAAGATGGGCTTGATGAAATGAAGAAACTTCTTGGATACAAAGAACATCCAGAGACAAAGAACGATTGCGCAGAAAGGAAATAAATTCCTTTTGAATTTGCGGACTCGTCGACTTGAAAATGCTGCGCGCATTAAGTGAGCCCAAGCGAAGAGGTTTACCTAACATTGCGCCTTATCGGCATTATGCTGGGATTTTTTGGGTAAGTGATGACCTAACGCCTTTGGTGGAATCTTGGCAATCAAGTGGATTCCGGGCATCTTCTTTGAAACAACTGACGGAGTAGTTACTCCCTTTCCTTTCTTGCTGTGGATTGGACCACCACCACCAGAGCGCCTTCCAGCAGCACCAGCACCAGCACCAGATCTATCACCACCAGCTCCAGAGATACCACCACCAGTACGAGAAGAAACAGCACCAGGACTAATACCACCGACCTCAGAAAAAACACCAGCATCATAGTTCACACCTGAACCACCACCAGACCCAGAGTCACCAACCGAGAGATCACCAGAGACACCATCTGCCAAGTCTTCATCTTCACTCATGTCATCGCACATGCTGGACCCAATTGTTTGAGCTGACTCGCTAAGCTCAAGCTGCACATCAGGGACAGAGTCCATTTCCACGTCAATGACTTCAGATGCCGAAGCCCATTTAGAAGATGCTGAGCCTTTACCAAGCGTGCCCGTTTTGTCACCAGCTTTACGAACGTGAGGATCAGCCGATGGTGTATTAGCACCATCATCTTTCGTGCGATTGCAGGAGCGGAGATACTCGTGCAAATCAACGGCATCGCTGTTCTTCTTTTTGGCCTTACAAAATTTTGCGGTATGACCATGACCATTACAGCTAAAACACACCCTTTTGGCCAATTCCGGGCAGTCCTTTCGAAGATGACCAGCCATTTTACACCAATGGCAAACTGGAA
>JAEPRD010000339.1:0-13954 GCA_016758985.1 Mucor saturninus | reverse complement strand
ATTGTGCAATATAAAAAGGATCAATTATTTCATAGCAGCAGAGTTCTTTAGTCTATTTTTACCCTAATAAAAATATACATTTATCTCATTAATTCTGAAGTGATACTTTTTATCAATTACCACAATATCTTCCAGACGAAATTGGTTTAAGATATTGTTGTAAATATCGAGATTTGTTCCCGTCAACAAAGATGAATTAGGATCCCACGCAGGAAGAGTTAATTGCCTACATGCATTATTGTAGAAAGTTCGAAGCAGGGCCTACGGATGATAATATTAAAATGATGTACTGATATTTTTTAATAGATAGATAGGTATACTTCCTGCACTCTGTTGAGGATCAGTTCCTATATTATCATCAACACGACGATTTCCTCGTTCATATGCATCCATACGAGCCTCGAGCACAACAAAGCGTGCTTCATTACCAGTACGTCTTCTAGGAGGGGCATTAAAGGCAGGTGCTGCAGTTTGAGCGGATTGCGCCACGGGGTACCGTTTGCGCTGTAAGTTATGTTATTTATCGTGTTACTTGCCATGTTATTTTGTAAAGAAGGGTAAAGAACAATATTATTACTGTTTGGATCTACGCTCATAATTAGACCCTTTTTTGCACATAATAAACTTGTCACAGTAAAAAAAATTTAATCCTTTCGTCTTTCTTTTTTTTTTATTCCATCTCTTCTTTTTCTTTTCCTTTTTTTATAAAAAATTTTTTTTTTTCTGTAAGTAATATTCTTTTATTTTATAGGAGTTAACATGTCACCTAACAATACTCTTGTATAGTGTTCAATTAGAAGAGGTAATAAGCCCAGGCCTACATATGACCGTATAGTAAGAATTTCAAAAAATGCCACGCTGTGCTAAATCACACATATAGATTATACATATAATAAATTCATATCTCATCATCACTGATAAATGATAGCTAAATCATGATCAGGCATAAAAAAAGAATTCATTAAAGACGGTCACTACTTTAAAGTGTCACGGTATTGTAACACCAATGTCCAAACTTAAGACATGTTATTGTTATTATTTCTCTATTGACTATGCGTAGCACTAATTCTCCAATATAGATGTTGTTATTGATAGCATACTCAAGTTGTTAAGAGTAGTATCCTCAGCCTCGTCCATTCCATTTATTATAAATACTCTTTATTTTTCCTCTTCCTAAATCTTTAGTGAACTTTAACATCAATAAACTCTGACAAGAATTCTAATTGATCCTATTGTTTTTTTATACTTTTTTTCTGCAAAACTATCCTATTTTAAGCCTACTTTTGCTACACACGCCTCTCTTTCAAAACTAATCGTCCTCCTGCCTTTTTTTCTATGACAGGTCTTTTTTCCTCTACATTGGCATAATGCATTGTCTCTGTTGTGTTTTTAAGGTAGATAAATTATAAGGCAGTTTGTGAATAATTTGAGACTGTTTATAAGATGTCTTTATTATGAAATAAAGTGAACAAGTATTTATATAAAAAAGACTATCTGCTGTGCTACTATCTTTAGTGTATCTTTGAAGTTGTTATCATTTTCCCAGTGTGTATCCTGTTACCTTTAACTGCTTATTTTGTAAATATGTAACACTTGGAAGTACTGTCACCTTAGACACATTGTACTTCCATCTCTTTAGTAAGCCTTAATTACTGTGTTCTTGTAACCTTGTGATATGATAGTACTAACTATCTAAAATGGGTAATTGATTCCTTAATCATTCTTAATGTATTGATGTCATAGATATGGACTTATTTAATGTAGCAATACTATATGTCGTATTTGAGAAGATATAAACACTTGATATGTATAATCTTCTCTCTTAAACAGATATTCATATGAGATTAAATCTCAGTACAATCATAATTGTACTGATGACGTCCATCTCGAGATCGTACAGTCACTATATTAAGAATCCGCAATAATTACAAAGAAGCTATCCCGGTCAATTAAGATCCTTCTTCACTTTTTATCAAATTAATAACGATCCTTTATTTGTGTCTCATCGACTTTATAAGACTTTATTTAAATTAACTAGTGAATACCGCTTTTGCCACACTATAGCAGATAACCACAGATTATTTTCTTTGTTGTATTTTTCAGTCAAATATCTTATCCGAAAGCCTTCTAATCATTTGGTAGTTTTGCTAGTGGAACTCCCTAATCTAAATTTCTTCGAAATAAACGTTGTACAAAGTTCTGACATTTTTTTCTTTTGTTACCCTAATTTACACTTTATCGCCTTCCCAAACAAAAATCATAAATCATAACTAAATTTTTTGAACTGCGATAACCCCTCGGAAAATTGTGAATCCGCGTCCGCATACAAATTAGCGTGATGATCGCAATTTGTTACGTCGGAAACGTTCAATTAGAAAAACAATCACGATTTTTAAAAAAACATTCGATTACCCTAACCCTAACCCTAATCAACCCCAACCCTAACAACTTTAACTCTAAACCAAACCAACCCTAACACGAAATTTTTTTTATTTGGTAAACATGTGCGCGCAAACGTCAGCTTCAAGACCATTGGTTTGTTTTTGCTCTGCGATGTTTGTGGGGTGTACAATTCGTGAAAACACACTCGCTTTTCTTGAAAGGATTTGATCAAAAAAGACATTTTATAATCTTCTCGTCTAATGAAAGTCCCTGGATATTAAACTTTTACTTAGACAACCATATAGCCAGAATGCGTAGAAAACGTAGGCGCATCTTTTGAACTATTTTTAAAAAAGATTCAACGGCTAGAAAAAAACTTTGTCTAACAAAAACTTGTTTTTTAATTCTGCGCGGAATATAATTTGTTTACTAACAAAACTGCTTTAAAAACACAACTAGTGTCAAGAGCACTAAATTTGGGCTATAGTTACATAGAAACACTTTTCATTAAATCTACAGGAAAGGTATTTAAAAGGTTGATTTGTTATATTTGTGATTTTCCTCGAGGTATACCCTTTGTGTTTTGGCCAATTTTAGGTGTTTTGAAAAAAGTCTTAAAATTAAAATTTAATAATTTAATATGATATTTTCAATAATTCTGAGCAACTTTTTGGCTTGAAAGGACGTACGAGGACGACGGTTTACTATACCAAAAATTCAATTTAAAACAGCTTCTTAAGCGAAAAAAAGGGAACCACTGCACTAAGTACTTGTCGGAATACTCGTACTCCCGTTTCACACATCTGGGACAACGTTACCTTTAATAAATTTAAGTGTCGAATGAAGTTCTACTAGAGCTGAGTGAGATACTCGAATATAAAATAAGAAATATGGTTGCTCTATCTTCTTTTTATTTAAAGCCAGCGAAAAGTCAATAAAATTAATAATTGCTTTAATAACACTATAAATGGAAGCATAGTGTCATGATCCTGTTACACCTTATGCCTCAATTATGCTTTATGAGTAACTAGCTTTCATACTCAATATTTATCATTGATCTGTCAGCTCTTTAAATCCTTTGTCATGATCCACATAAGCTATGACTAACTTTTGTCATTGCTTATTCTTTTATTTAATTTCTTGTTTTCTTTCTCTATAAATATAGCTGATACATTGCACTTCTCCCAGTTTTCTTTATCAGATATATTTCATAATCATCTTCTCTTTTCTTTCCTCTTTATTCTTAAATAAATAACCTGCTTTCAAGAAGCTATTCATTCTCTGTCCTGTCCTGCCTGTCTCGTTCCTCCCTCGTTCCTGACAGTAGATTTCAATTTTAACGCGTATTTTTCTATTTTTAAATATTAAATTATTAAACAGGTGCTATTTAGGGGAAAAGTCGTGTTTCAATACAAAATTCTCTCTGTAAACAGTTCATGCCAAGATTTAGTCTAGTACAAAAAAAAATGAACTCTTACGCATAACGTATCCATAACATGAGCAAAAAAAAAAAAAAAAATGCTTTTGATTTTTGTGCGAGAAATGTCGATTTTCGGCATTTTATCATTACTACAGATAGTTTAAATTAATATTATGCTTGGAAAAAAATGTATTAGTATTGCAAAATGTAAACACATGTGTAGAAAAAAAATAAGCATTAATCGATAAGTAGAAACTGGAGATATGTTGCATTTTCTTTGACATTTTTAATTTATGGCTTGGGGCACATCAAGACTAAGTGAACCACAGCATTTTAAATGCTGCCATTGTAAGATAGCAAAACATAAATTAATCTGTAGCAAGCAATTCTCAACCGATTTACAAAGTTAAAAAGCTGATCCAACATGAATTTTTCATTTCAATCGAACTATAAACTTCAAAAATTAGTATTACATTATTTTTTTAGTAGATTTAAGCCAAAATATTAAATAGACATTCTAAGCATTCCAGAGAACTGTGAATAAAAAAATAATGTAAAGTTATATCCCAAAACCGCAAATATCAAAAAAAAAAAATTACTTAATAAAAAGTTGACTAAAATTGACATATAAAATCAATATTAGAGCTGTACATTCAATTGCTAATTTCTCGACCAATTCTTAATTTTTTTGAACTTTAAAAAATGGAAATATTATCAGAAAAAATACATCTATATTCTAAAAAAATTTCAGGTGGTGTTTCTTCTAAAAAAAAAAAACCTGTTTTTCGATATTTTTTGGCGGTAAATTTGTCAAAACTTCAAATCAATATGGAAGAAGCAATTTTGATCGTACAAAAAAATGTCTGCATACATATCGGTGTGCTAAAATGAGGACTATTTGAAAAAGCAAAGAAAGTTACGTTTTTGTCATTTTGGAACTATTCTACTTTTTTAGCATATCCCTCGTCCCGCTAGAAGCTCGTTTGACGATGTGGTAAACGTGTAAAAAGAGCTTTTATTGGCAGTGCTCACTCCCCCCGAAGGAGGCCGTATTTTTCCTGATTTTTATGTCTATCTTGTGCCCGGTTAGACAAAAGATCGGATATACTGATTTTGTGCACATCTAGATATTTACTATTTTTATGCCGATCTTTTCCCTAGATGCATACCCCAATAGTATCTATCTAGTCTCTAGATAGATACCTGATTTACCCGGATCTAGATCTAGAATAACCCTGATCTACTTGCTTCTACGGGTTAAATTTGCATTGATCTTTGCAAAGGTAAGGTACAAATTAACTCTTGTTGGGGCATAATTTTATGCTGAGCTTGTTGCTTCTCAGGCATAAATTTATATGTAACTTTGCATAAATAGACCCTGATCATGGTGTAGTTCAGGTGTTTTATTCTCCATCCATTGGCTTTTACTTTATAGATGGAGGTATACTACTGGGTCGATTATTGATTGCTCATAGTAATGCTATAGTATCATTGGTTTTATATTCGTCATATAGTTTAGATGATGGAACGTTATTGGCTTTATTTTTATGGATTGTTTACATTTTGTTTTTTATTATTGGTTCAAAAATAGCTCACATGCCTATATCCATATCACTACTACTGGTGCGATTGGAGGGCTACATAAATTGGATAGGGTAAAAATATTGGATTTATGGTCAGAAAAGTGATTTTATTTGATAGAATTTGAGGCATCACAGCACGGTCCATTAAATAAAAAACGAGAACAGAATAAAAAGGAGGGAGTCTGTATACGAAAGAAAATAGATTTTAGACGGCACGGCACTATCTAAAAAGGTAAGGGAAAAAGAATTTAGTACACTTGACTACGGACGATGATGCATGTCTTACTTACAGTCCAGAAACCGTGTCTTCCTTGGCGTTTTATGATACGATACCCGGAGTCAAATAGCAAGTGGAGAGGTGCGGCGGTCTATGTTTAATTTTTTATAAGTACGTTGCTTTATGTAACATGGCCTGTAAACATTACCCCAAAATATTATAAGACAACTCATATATACTATAGCATGAGCATCAGCAAGGACTTGAACGTTTATAAAGGAAGCAGTAATCTATGACTCAAATAATTAATAACACGTACACTTAAGCGTGATATACATGACTTACCCGAGATGAATATAAGGAGAAGCCGAATGTATCACATACAAAAACCCTTGGGCGCTTGGTACAGAGAGAGAGAGATGGGACATGGGGTCGCTTGTCATTCTAAATAGACATGGTAAATAATTGCAAGATACAACATGGTGTGTATACTCTACCCGAAGTAAACGCTAATAGAAACAGCAGACAGACAGGGCTTGGCACTTGATAGAGATGGGGGTACTAGACGTAGCACAATGGAACTATCTACCCGAAAAAAAAATAAACAAATGGAACAACACAAAAAAATGAGTATCATACCACTAAGAGACGTTGTGAGATAAACAAATTTTTGATAAGAGACTTAAAGTAATGGGAGACTATTTAAATAATTAGCAATGGTCTCTTTTGCTGTCAATGGGCAATAGACCGTACCTTTTTATACAACTAAATGAGGAAGCCAAGTACAACGTATACATGTTGACCTAAAAAAAACTACAGAGTTGTTATTATCAGCACGTAATAGAAAAAGAGACGCGTATTTCTTTTCATACCCTTGGAATAAGAAACAAGCCGTAACTCCTTGACCGTGTACATGCATAACCAACAGTCTTCTAATTAGGACCTAATTGACAGACATCATGCATTTGGAGAGTGACCCAGTTGGCAATGGAGCTTCTAGAATACCATAACTAGAGTTTTATTGCTACAAATGTAAAAAACCAAACAAAAAAGAAAGCATTAATAAAAAAAGAATAAAAAAACAAGGGTAAGGAGTTTTCTTACTTTTTATAACCTGGACTTGTGTGGTGGAGTGGTTCTTGGTAATTAGAAGCTATAATTGAGTAATGTTACTTACAGGTATAATAAGGAAGAGTTAAAGACTTACTAGTTACTGCAAACCATTGCGAAAAAAAGTGTCAAGAAAAAAAAAAAAACCGACCTCCGGCCGGTTTTTTAGGCGTTCTTCAGACTGCCGATCGGGACCTGCGGCCCTCTCTAAGACTGAATGAATTAAGTTTTTATTGTTTATGAAAATTATTTTAAAAGTTTTATCCATAAGGGCTCGTGATAGCTTGTAAACGATACATATTTGCCTGAATCAATCACTTGGTTGCTGGTAAAAATGTTATCGATAAATGTGTTTTTTTTGGTTGTGGATGTAACTGTATCCATTAAAGATGATGTCAAATTATATTGACTCAGGAGGTTTACAATTCTTAATTTTTTGAAGAAGGAGATGTAAAATCTACATTAAAATCTCCACCAATAGTGACTGATCCATGTGGGTGGTCCAAAATAAATTGCAAAGCTTCTAATATTATATCGGTCGAAGCATTTGGTGAGCAGTAAATACTGGCAAATAAAGTATTATCAATGACCACAAGCGAAACACTGACTGAGTAACTTCTATCTTGAAAGTATTTACTATCGGAAGTGTACGTGCGGTTGTTCAAAAAGGCGTTGTTTATAAAACAACATGATCCAACTGGTTTAGAATTTCCGGTTTGACCATCCTGTCTTGAGGCTAAAGTAAAATTGTCTAGTTCAAAAACTTCATTGTTAGGCAAAGTCCATGTTTCACAAAGCAGAATGATATCAGAATTTATATACACTTGATCTCTTTGTATTTGGTCGATCTGGGCTCGTAAACTTTGGATGTTGTGTGACAAAATTTGTATAATTGATTCGTCTCTTACAGTCAACTTATCAAATAAAGGAACGAATTTGAAAGTATCATGTCTTTCTAATTCATTTCGCAACGAAGAAGCACCTTTATCTCTGGTCAAAGAAGAAGGAGGAATAAACTTGGTTTTTTTTTGCAAATCAACACCAAACCTTTAGTGGAAGTTGCTCTGGAACAAGCAACGTACTTGTGGTGATCTGCTATAGTATTACTACATTATATAAATCCATATCTATGACATCAATACATTAAGAATGATTAAGGAATCAATTACCCATTTTGGATAGTTAGTACTATCATATCACAAGGTTACAAGAACACAGTAATTAAGGCTTACTAAAGAGATGGAAGTACAATGTGTCTAAGGTGACAGTACTTCCAAGTGTTACATATTTACAAAATAAGCAGTTAAAGGTAACAGGATACACACTGGGAAAATGATAACAACTTCAAAGATACACTAAAGATAGTGGCACAGCAGATAGTCTTTTTTATATAAATACTTGTTCATTTTATTTCATAATAAAGACATCTTATAAACAGTCTCAAATTATTCACAAACTGCCTTATAATTTACTTACCTAAAAACACAACAGTACTTTAACGAACGGCTCATTGTTCTTCTACCACAGTCATTAACTACTACACCTGGTTACGTACCACCCTGCGATTTATGCACAGTCATGGCTTCGGCAGGAACAATTGGAAATTGGGTCCTGTTTAGCTTGATGTGGGACTTCAAGTTTCGACGAATAATCAATGTGCTTGGCTCAACACAGGTCCATAAGTTTAGAAGACCCAACGTTAATCTTAGTGCTACTTGTTTATTACGTAGAGCTCTTCCGCTTCTCTCATCATCGAACAGAATCCAAACACGGATCGGTTTTCTTACCGCAGTATTGGTGTTAGATGCCTGTCTTCCGTAATCAATTCGTTTCAAAATACCAATGACTCCATTTACTAAGCCATCAGACGTATCAATGTTAACTGTCATCATATACCGTGCATCGACTTTTAGAATGATCTTTTTTTGATAATCCACGAGTTTCACTCAATGGTGCATCCTCTCTTGCTGAATGGAGCATCTGATAGACAGCCGTTTGACTTCTACAGTCACCGAGTACACGATCGTAGGCCGTGGAAACAGCCCCCTCGGTATCCATATTATTTAAAATGATATCATTGGTTGCCTTTACGTTTCTGTTTGCATGGAATAGATTGATCGATTTAATTTCGTTGGGGGGAGGCAGAACAATTTTATCCTCCTCTAATAACTTCAATTGTTGTTCATCTAGCACCGCAACACAACTTTGGAACAAGGCTATATCAACCGGTGTCATTGAACCAGTTGCCAAGTTGTTCATGGCAACAGCAAACGGAACATCATCACGTTGGCGCATGATTTCAATTAATTTGTGTACTTTGAATAAAGACCAAAGATCAAAATCAAATAACGACGAAATTGTTAAATTTGTGTCGGAGGCAAAGACCGATGAACCACCCACTGGTGGTAGTTGTAAAAAGTCACCAAAAACAATAACACTTATACCTCCAAAAGGGATTGATGGCTCAAACATGTCTCGTAAACGCTTATCAATCCATCCAAAATGCTTTTTGCTGACCATGCTTATTTTGTCAATGATGACAAAGCGAAGATCTTTTAATGCAACTGCCATAGAGTGACCGACATCAGCAGACAATTGGTTGATACATTTGTCACCATTTTGGGATATGGGAAATTGGAATGCGCTATGTAGCGTCTGTCCTTGTATGTTGAATGCAGCTCTACCAGTTGGTGCAGTAAGAAGAACAGAAGGAGTTGACATATTACTCTCCCTTCCAAAATCAAACTCTCGCAAAAGAGACTGGTAAATGGCACAGATAAGCTTACTTTTACCAGCATTAGCGCCACCAGTCACAAAATTATAAACTGGAGAATAGGTATTGCTACCATCTCTCAGAACAAACTCGTCTTTGTTATATCTGACATGACCAACGAGACTAGTCAGGTATGACCTCTGCTTGAAATTCAGGGTCGCCATCAGATTGAAGTAATCAATATCAGGTAATACGTTTGGAAGAACTAATTTTTCAAGATACGTTTTACGAGAACTTGTATTATCGTCATTATTGTTGAGATCCTCGTTAATATCGGCTCGGGTGTGATAATCACCTTCACCAGAATCATTCATTTCAGCAGTATATCTTGCAAAATCATTTTCTTCGGCGCCTGGCTCAGTGCGGTTGATCTCCGGATTGTTCTCACTGTCTTCATTTTCATCACCGTTTTCTCGGTGAGCTTCCTCGTCATTCTCTTCTGATAACTGTCTGTTGTATTCTGTTGTGTTTAAAGGTAAGTAAATTATAAGGCAGTTTATGAATAATTTGAGACTGTTTATAAGATGTCTTTATTATGAAATAAAATGAACAAGTATTTATATAAAAAAGACTATCTGCTGTGCCACTATCTTTAGTGTATCTTTGAAGTTGTTATCATTTTCCCAGTGTGTATCCTGTTACCTGTAACTGCTTATTTTGTAAATATGTAACACTTGGAAGTACTGTCACCTTAGACACATTGTACTTACATCTCTTTAGTAAGCCTTAATTACTGTGTTCTTGTAACCTTGTGATATGATAGTACTAACTATCCAAAATGGGTAATTGATTCCTTAATTATTCTTAATGTATTGATGTCATAGATATGGATTTATATAATGTAGCAATACTATAGCAGATCACCACATATTCATCAAGTACAGCATCATCAATTCGATTGAACTCTGCCCTGGCCTCTTCAACTTCGGTTGAAAACTGGCGATACACTCCCTCACAATCAGCATACACAAGCTCTACGGTCTCATCACGCCATGGCTTATACAACATCAAGAATGCTCGAAAATAGTCTTCGCGGTCTGAATCAATATTAAATTTGTAATATCTGATGACTTTTGACTTAGTACGACGTTTGATCCATCCATTGTTATCTCCATTAAGCTGGTAAACTTCACCAGGTAAACCACCATGATCACTATCGCTAAGATTAGACGGAATGACGTTGCCATGATTGCCATCAATCTCACCATCGCCCTGATCCTCCTCATCACTACCATTATATGGTCTTTCTGAGGATCTTTGTCTAGGCTTTTTTCTAGAATATTCAAAATATGCTGCAAATTGGGCCAGATTTAAGTTTTCAAAAACTACAGGACGGACAGTGTAATGCTCTACAATCGAAGGTTCAAAACAATTTGTTGAATCAGGGTTACGCATAAATTCTTCATTTAGAGCCTCTGTTTTTTAACCATGTGTACCCGATTGCAGCGTTTTGCTGTTGGTATGAAAATACATCCCGTGCTGGCTTCTGACATACGTAACTGCAAAATGTTGTAGGAGGCTTCTTGAGTAGAAATCTCACAAGCATTATAATAAGTGGTTGCGATTGATCGAAGCATTTCCAGATTGTTGGTATTAGGAGTTTCTTTGTGTTTTTCAAACACTCCCTTTAACGCCTGGCTCATACCTTTGTCCGACTTATTTACATAGTCAACTACATAGGCACAACAAGCATAAGGATCCAAAATAAACTGAATGTCCATATTTGATCTGAACATAGCAAAAATTTTGGGACTGTAATTATTGATCATCATTGCGTTTGGATTACGCTTGATGAATATTTTGTTCATTTTGAAGCTGGAGCGTACAGCCATATGGTATTGGTGAACAGAAGCCATATTAATTTTAAGAAGGAACTCTTCGAAAGTAAAATTGTTGGTGGACAAGGTTTCAATGTTATCTTGAATGAAGTTCCTAATTTTTTTGTAATCATTTCGGTGCATTTCAATTTGAGCTTCAGATTCTGTTTCTTCATTTAGGGGTACCAAAATAATGGTGCGATCCATTGGTAAAAATGGTATATTGAAGCGGCAAATGACACGAACACTTCTTTTACGCTGACAAGAATGGGTGTGTCTATGTGTTTGCCGTTTCAACAAATGTTTCCAAGTATCTTCAGTGCATGTTCCCACATTACGTTCATGGGGGCTACCATCCCACTCTTTCTTGCAACTGATAACAGAATTTACAAATTCGCAAATTTGATCTGCCTCAGATGATTCAGGATCCATTTCGTCTACATAGCATGGAGCATCTTTAAGCCAGATCAGCATATGAACATGGGGAGAGCCTTATGGTACAATTTAGATAAAGCATGCCAAAATGTTTATGTATTTAATTAACCTACCTCTGTGTTGGAATTCGATTCTGAAGAAATACTCGCTAATTTCGTAGCCGGCAAAAGGTCCGTTAGAATCTTTCCAGGTTTTCTTCAACTCACGAAATTTATAGTCGAAGTAACGAGAACAGGTCACTGGATCACTTTGGATTAACCTTGCTTTTTCGGCATAGGCCATTTCTTTTGCTTGATCTTCCATTATAGTAGCGCCATCTACAACATTTTTCAAAATCACCAACAATTCGGGCCACTGAGTTTCGGCAGCCGAAAGAGTCACGAAAAGCGTTGGAATACCAAACTGACGGATCATGGCCATTACGTCTTTTTTCTGGGCTTTCCAATATTCTGATGAAGAACGCACACCATTTAAAACTCTATAAGCCCGATCTTCGTTTAAATAGCTATCAACCATCTCGTCGTTTAACATCTCATTTACGCTATATGCCCCACCATTCCCCTTCGATTTTTGTCTAAGCATGATATTGACATTACTTGCCAGTTTTTTTAGCATCAGTGATCGATCAAGATAAAATAAGACGTCAGATCTTGTGACACACCTTCTGTCTTTTCTACGAGTAAACGATTTGGCCAAGTTTGAGGGTGATACCTTCTTTACCCTATTCTGTACCCGTTTCCCACAAAATACTTTTGGGAACGATAAATAAATACTATCTTCATCTGTAAGAAGTGAAAGAGGGATTCTATTTTCACCAGGGGCCATTCTTAAACTGACATTGGCAGGATGGGAATCATCTGGAACAATAGCCGTTTCGTTACAGCCAGGATTCGGTTCATTATCCTCTTGGTCTTATGGAAATAATTATGTAAATATATTAATGATATAAAGCTAAAATATACTACGTAGCCCATACCACTTTGGGTCTCAGGATTATCATTTTCCTGATCAACCTCCTCAATTTCTTCTTCTTCTTCCTCAACTTCTGCTTCGTTATCACTACTGTTTTGATTTTCATTTGTATTATTTGTGGGATCCTCATTTTCAGACATGTCTTTAAAGAACAAAACAAACGAAAACGAAAAAGAAAACAAAAAAAAAATAACAAGTAAGACAATGTTCACTAACGGATGGTATCTATATTTCATACCACTATCCGTCCCAACATAGTTTATCTCAACCATAGCTGATTCCATCCAAGTGTCATCCAACTCGATCTCATGTTCTATATAAAGAGGCTGCGTCTGCAAGAAGCTGGCAGCTCTCCACACTTTAGCTGTGGAAATATTTCCCTTGATATAATCTTTTAAATATCTCATTCTACGAGCCAGGCTCAAATGAATAATGAAGCTATCATCCAATTGACGAGGGAGTGCCGAAACAGTCGTATCAACATTGACGGGCACGTTGACAATACCACCTTTGCTTCTGTATTGCCCACTATTGCCATGTAGTGTCCAGATTGATTGAAATACGTGTCTGGCTGCAACTAATCGTTCCTCTAATCTTGTCAAATCGTCCAAGCAGCAATGTGTCTCGGGAAAATCCAATCCATCAGCCAGTGCCAAAGCTGGTCTGATATTCTGCTTAATTTTATCTCTACAAAGATCGCAAAATCGAGCTGTCGTATTTACATCAGTTGTGTTACTCGTGTTTACTTGGCTATTGTCTACGAGCCAAAAAGCCATTTCCACAATACTCTCGTCGCAATTCCACTCATTCCGTAATTTTTCTTTGGTAGCCTTGGTGTTGCAGTATTTACGAAAAATTAATCCACCGCAACAGCTGCATACCTTGGTACAGCCCTTTCTAATTAGACTCTCATATTTCTGTCTGACTCTTTCCCAGGCAACTTCTTATTTATAAGCATGTTAGTTTTCCTTCTTTTTTTTTTTTTTTTTTTTTTTTTTTTTTTTTTTGAAATGCAGTTAATTACTTCAGAATTAAGACGTCTTCTGTTGGGTCTTTCAGAACGATCATCATCACCATCCTCATCCCCAGATTCAACATCTGAACAGATGAACTACTAGAACTTGATTCTTCAGGAATGTCACTTCTATCTTCAGGGACCAAACTCGGCTCACGGTTTCTTCTTGCTCTTTGGGCTTCTGCCTCCATAAAAAGAGGATCATTTTGAGCACGATTATGTACGTACTG
>JAEPRD010000338.1:0-13975 GCA_016758985.1 Mucor saturninus | reverse complement strand
TTCCACTAAGCCTAACACATCATTTACTAAAAGAAGGGTAGGGCTATCCATGCCTTAGATAGACTTACCTTGATTGATATCACCTAACGATTTCACCATATCTCTTAATTCTTGATTTTCCAATGTACGTTCAAAAATGAAAACATACACTGTGATTGGGGACAATATACTGAGCGCCTTCAACCTTTTGAGGGGATTTAGCATTTGTAAATTCCTTGATATGCTTAAACTGACGCAGCAAGACATTCATACGATCTGTAAAGACCAACTTCTTTTTATCCTTACGATAGAAATTGTAGGCCCAGAACTTTTCCAAGCCATACAAATGTCCATGGTCGTAATCAAGCACGGTCAATGCCTCAAAGTCCTCAAAGATCTCTTGTCTAAAGCGTCTTTCAAGGCCATACGAATAGTAACGGAACAGGCACTCCAATCCATAGCGATAATCATGGTTAGCGTCCTCTACAGCCAAACGCTTGAACTCATTATACATGCGCTTATTCCAATGATCACGCAAGAAATGCGACCAGAAACGAAACAAGGTGTTCATCTCTTGTGATTGTCCCACACCCAATTGCTTACGCTCCCTTAATGCCTTGGCATGATACTTGTGATACTTGTGTTGTACAAATCCCTTATCGCGTAGTAAATCATGACTTGGGTGTTGGAAGCTGCCAAAGGAGTGTGCCATTGTATCCACCGAACTCGAAAGGAATCCTTCATTGGGTAAAGGTGATTTACCAAGACTGGTAGATAATACATCGTTTGGATTATAATGATAGGCTTGATCACTCAAGACCCAACCTACATCGCCTTGCACTTCCTTCTTTTGATTGATGGTAGAGGTAGATAAAGAAGCATTGTTGGGTGATGAACGTAAATGTCCAGCCGTGTTGGGAAGTGACTCTGGGCCCAAGGGATAGAAACGAGGTGCGTCCTTCTTTTGCTTGATGGGTTTACGCTGTTGTTGTTGTGGAGGTTTACCCGATTGTTGTTGCTGAGCTGCTGAGAAATGCTGCGAGTCCATGGTACCGACTTTAGATTGAGCCTGTTGTTTATGGCCTAATCCAGATTCATACTGATATAATCCCTCATTAATCATATCGGAGATCTCATCATTCATCTTGCTACGTTCAAAGGATTGATGGGAACGGTCTTTTTTACGTTGAGTTACAATCATGATACGTGCAACGGTATCATCATCCAATTCAAAATCATCGTCCTCTTCTTCTTCGTCGGAAAGGTAGTATTTCTTGACTGTGTTGGGTCGACTTCCATCTACCCAATCATCATCGAAATCAAATAAATCATCTTCTTCGGTTGTGGCTGTAGGAGTTGGAATTTTTGGGGTTTGACAGGGTAATGTGGGTACCTTGGCGGTGGCTAAAGACGCTAAAGTAGGGACCGCAGCAGTCGTAGTCGTAGTAGCGGTAGGAAGAGGAACTGATCGAGTGACAGGCACATCAGTCGTGGATGTAACGAACTCAGATGTAGGTTTAGCCGTAGCAGCCGCAGCCGCAGCAGGAACAGCAGTAGCAGTAGCAGCAACAGGAGGAGTGGCAATGGTGGTGGGTCCGGCGGGGACGGATTGGATGATGTGAACAGCATGAGGGGTGGTAGTAGCGACGGTACCAGCAGCGGGTAAGACCCATGTTTCCCAACCTTGTCTCTTACGTAAAATCTCACGGTCCTTGTTAAAGTCCAATAGGGTTGAAAGCTCTAGCGAGGCACGTACCAAGGTCATATCAGTGGTTAATCCTTTGACCCGATTGAATCCAGTGATTAAGGACAAGGGAACATAACCTTCTGTATCCATTTGACTACGCAAGAATAAATCTTTACAGAGATTATCGATACTGAAATAATACTCAATTTGTTGAAGTACGTATAATTTCAGTGTTTCAGAATCCACTTGCTGTTGTTGTTGGGGTCGACTAGGGTTGAAACGACGTCCGGTGGAAGGACCACGACCCCGTCTGACACTGTTACCGGTTGTGTTACGCTGTTGTAATACTTGGGCAGGTTGAGCAGCGGTATTGGATTCGGACGGAATTTCTCCAACGGGTGAGGAGACTTCCTTGGACATGGAGGGTTTACCCTTTCTTGCGGTATTGACACGATTATTATTGTTGTTGTTGTTAATGGTACGGTTGACGTTGCGTCCGGAGGAGGTAGAAGGTGTAGGAGTGGAGTGGATAATGGTAGGAGTGTAAGGTTTCCATTGACCTTTGCCAACTAATTTACTGGATGAGCTTAATTTTTCTTCGACTACTTCTTCAATAATTTTAGCTTCTTTAGGTGCAGGCCAAGAAGCGACTACGGGGGGTGGGGAGGGAAAGGAAGGTTTAGTATACACACACTTATTAAAGAAGGTAATGTCTTACTGTTGGAAGTTGTTGTTGTTGTAGTTGTAGTTGTGGTAGTGGTGGTTGCTTTGAGCTGCCAAACGTTGACATTAGGTATAGGGGCCGGGATCTTTTTAGGGGTAATGTCTTTCACCACATTTTGTTCCTGAGGTTTTATTTCTGAAGTTGTATTAACCATGTTTCTCTTTTTTTATATGTATTCAAAAAAAAAAAAAAAAAAAAAGGGTTAGGTGAATTTTTGTTGTTGTCCGTCTATTGGGGAAGGTATATCAAAAGGGAAAGAAAAAGAAAGTGATGGAATATAACAAATAAAAAATTAAAAAAAAAAAAGTGTGTGTCAGGGTGGCTTGTCAAGTATACTAGATCACACAATACATGTTTAACCCACCCCCTTATGTAAAACTCCTTAAAATCCTTTCTCATAAATTGAGGTTCTTTTGTTTTTTTTATTTTTTTACAGTTTCCTTTTCCTGTTCCTGTTTTATACCAACACTTTTTTTTATCTGCGTGTTGGGTTCCTTACATCATAATATGGCGTGTTGTCAAAAGTCCGTGCCTGTATTTTTTTTTTTTGTAGTGTTACACATGTATTAAAAAAATTAGTTCTTATAGACAAAGTCAAGTGTACCTTATTTTGACAAACCTCTTGTTTTTCATATGTGGATGTGGATTATTAGCCTTTGGAATGATGGCCACACAAGCTAAATTCAATGATGCCATCCTAATACCTATCAATATCCTCAAAAGTAAAAAAATACCATAAAACATAATAACCTTTTTTTTAAAACTTCTTTTTATACAAACAGTGATTACAATACTAGGCTTGATCCTCATCTTTACCTCGCTGGTGGGTATCTTGGGTGGTTTCTACCGAGAACGAAGAGCCATCCATCTACTGTATACAACACTTGTTCTTGTAGCATTTATATATCAGATATCCATTGCAGTAATTGTTTATGATCAAGCTGCACACATACCCAACTGGTTAAGCGACACATGGAATGATTCCAGTCGAGAGTATAAGCTCTTTGCACAGAAAAAGGTACAACTACACTAGAGAAAAGCGTTAGCTGATATCCCCTCTTCATAGTTTAGCTGTTGTGGGTTCTCTCATACGTTAGATCATCCTGTAGCAACACCCACTTGTATGCCAGACCACGTTGTAAATTCGGCGCAACCTTGTTATGAATTACTGACTCATTTTATCCGAGCGGATCTATCTCATATCTATATTGCCTTATTTACAGGATTGGCGATTGAATTGTTAGCTCTTTGTAATGTCATTACCCATCTATGTTCGATTGATAATATGACGAGAAGGAAATGGGAAGTGAGTCCTGAAGAACAACGAAAATACGTTCATGATTATAATCTTTCTGCTGATACCTTGGTTGCACCTCCTTCCATACAATCCAAGTCAAGACAATTCTAAACCTAAACCAACACACACACACACACACACACACACACACACACACAAACTGGTTTTTTCTTTTCTGCTTTTAGAACCTAACAACCCCCCCCCTATTCCAAAAACCTCCTCTTTTCTCCTTACATCAATGTACTTTAACCTTTTTCAAACACCTAAAAAAACCTTTAGATAGAGAATTGCTTTTCTTACCATTAAAAAAAAAAAAGCGATTTGAGTTTTTTCGTTTTGTCAACAAATAGTTTATATAAGATGTGCTTCTTTTTTCCAGTTGTAATAATTTACAGTAATTCATTGTACTCCCTCTTCACTCTCCCTTTTTTAGTTGCCTCCTTAAGCCAGCGCCCCCTTTCCATCTCTAAAAAAAACAAGGGAGGAGGAGGGGAAATTCTAATCTGCTGCTTTCCAAAGGTGCATACAATGATCGTAAAAAGAGCAAGACGCCACTAGACTTGTATCAGCAAACGACCAATCAGCACCATAGGCCATGGAGGTATGATCTAAAAAGCTTGTCGACACCATAGGCTCTTCATCTTGTTTTAAATCAACCACAAAGGCACCCGCATGCATCGAGGCCGATAACAATCGATTTTCATTGGTTGGATGCCATTTCAATCTCCATATACCTCCTCCAGGTGTTTGACATGTCTGAACAGGTGCTCGCATGGACCGTGTGTCCCAAATATAGATGGTCTCATCATAGCTTCCCGTAGCCAAGACATGTTCCTTGTTTGGGTTGGATTGCATTGTCGTCACTCCCATCATGTGTCGCTTATATACAAACGTGGGGGTAGAAGGGTCTCGTACATCCCAACCTTTAAATAATCCATCATCTGCACCCGAATACACAACGTTGGTATTCCAGTAATCAAAAGCGGCAATCCATGCTTCTAAATCGTGCGCATGCCAATCCTCTCCAACCACATAGCCACTCTCAGTGGGTGTCAAAATGTTGACAGTACCATTCGAATGCGATGTGACAATACGTCCGTCTGTCTTGTTTAAGCGACTGGCCCAGTCCAAGGAAAGACAGAGTGTTGAGGGATCGTCTGTTGCTTGTACATGATCTACTTTTTCCAATGTGTTCTCGTTGAATCCGTACAGGTGGACTCCACCTTGCGCATCGGCGATACCTAATACCTGTTTGTCATTGACAAGCGCATGACTCCACTTCATGTCAAGCACAGCGGGGGTTTCGATAGTTTGTTGTGGGATCAGGGGTTGCGTTACGTCAAACAAGTACGTCTTGCCTTTACGAATCCGGACATTGGCTTCTTGTTCGTCCGTGAGTTGGTAGGTGCCTACGGCTAGGTATTGTGTGTGGTCTTTGAACGGACAGAATTCGGTCGAGTCAGCACTGTAGCCCGTATCGAACGATGCAATGGAAGCTGCTTGTGTCATGATTGGGGTAAAAAAAAAAAAAAAATCTCTTGACGCTTTCCAATTTACATTCATACGCTTGATTTCAAGTACCGAATTAAACCTTTGGAAAAAAAAAAAAAAAAAAAAAAAAAGTTTGGCGTGAAACACATGTCTGGTAAAAAATAATATAATTGGATACAGTGAACCAATAGGGTTTGAGATTATCGTCGGTTGTCAAATTACCGGCTTTTACATGAAAAACTCGGAGCGTTTTACACTTTTACTAGTTGTCGATTTCTCTCATTTAATTTTAAATGGCCAAGCAAAAAGTTGGAAAAATCTACAAAGCCTCGAAGTTTTTTTTTTTTCCGCGAAACGATTTAACAGAAAAAGACCCACATTAAACAGAATTGTCAACAATTTAAACGATGCAATCAGAAATAGAAATCCAGTTGCCTAAGTGCTCTTAATTTTTCGAGAAATATGGAATAGTTCGTAGTTAAAAAAAACTTAAGAATGTCAATGTCACCATTTTGGTCTAAGAATCAGTTGATGAATTGATTGAAGATTTAGTCAAGAATCTAGTTGAGGTTTCAGTTAAAGATTCAACCGGGGGAAGGTGGCTGACAACAGTGTACTGATCGAGTATTTTATCATCAAAGTTTAATAAACGAACGATATCCTTCTGAATAAAACAATGGTATTTTTTGGATAGGGCTGGTGTTTCTTTTTTTTTTCCTGAAGAAAAAATATAATTATTTATGTAGACCACGAGTATTTCTTTAAATTACCCGCAAAGGTTTGGGAGGACTGATGTTTTAGAAATAATTGTATCAAGAAGCTTTGAACAAAAGGCTGTAATAAAAAGCCTCACGCTCAAAGAACTATGGATATGTTCAGGTGCTGCAGGAAAAGGTTTTTTATACCTTGTGTATGCTAAATTGTCCCCCCCCCTTCTTTTATTTGAAATGCTAGATGTTTTAGCTTTATATCTGCAATATAGATGCTGTAATTCAAAATGTGAAGCTTCATATAATGCGCATGATCCAGAAATCATTGATCAACTCCCTCTTGAATTTAAGTTGAGTTTATGTCGTTCTTTTTCACAGAGGAAGAATGTCAAAAGTATTTGTCGACCTTGTGAAATCCTCCATTCAAAGCTCTGTTGGTCCAGAGAGAGTTCAAAAGATACTTGGTGAGCTTCACGTACTTCATCATGATACAATTAAACCTGAATATTTGCTTTCTGTCTGAATACAAGAAAAGAAACGAAAATTTTCAGTATTAGAAACACTCCTACCAGAAAATGAGATAGCCAAAAGGTGATTATGGATATGAAATGACAATTGCGCTTTATTCTGATAACGTAAAAGGTGATGAAGCAATTGTTGGAGGTATTGTATTCGGATCATTAAATGAAGGTGTCAAGCCAGTAGCTTTGATTGATGAAATGATTCGCATAATATATAATGGTTATAATTACCCTTAGCTGCCTAATGATGCCAATGACATATAGTCCTCATCTATCCGGGTTGCTCTTTTACAGTAATACCCTAAATTACTGGCCGCATTTTAGCAGTTTCTGATGGGCTTGATAATAGTTATATGCGGTAATCAACTATATCGAGATATGAAATTGTTTTCTGTATATAATCCCTATGCGATTTACCACACATACGTTTTCCCGTATTTTTATACGTGTATATCTGGTCATTTGTACAAAGGCATCAATTGTGTAAAAATATAAAATATAAAAATATAAAAATACAAAATTTTACAATTGGCTATGATACTGATACTGATGGAAAGATTCATTCGTATGAACCAATAAAATGAATAATGGAGACTGATCTTTTTAATGATAAAACTCAAAGTTGCCAATGTATTGTTTCTCTTTCGTGCTATTCTCGTTAATGAAGCGTAAACATTCACCATCCGACAATAGCACAGGAGAACGTAAGTAGATCTAAATACTAGCTCCTAGTAAAGCAATAGATGACTGACCTAAAACAATCAAATCATCCTCCGTAACAAAGCGCTTGAACAAGAGAAAGGGTAGAGAAGGTACATAACATTATTATTTACCTTTAATTTTCTGTTTTTCATAATGCGTCTATGATTAGGGCAACTGGATGAGCAGCTGCTTCGTTTTCCTTGCAAATATGTTGACATAAACATTACTTCTCCTATCATGCCTATTGATAACAGTTTTTGTGATATAATTCTTAATGCAATGAAGAACTATACGCATGGTTTTATTGAAAGTATTAAAAGTATTCTCAAGTTTCTGGAGAAATATAAAATATATGTAGTTCGTAAACAAAATGGACGAAAATATCAACATGATGATGGTTACTTCACCCATACAATACTTGGTTGGAGTTCTTAATGGAAAGTTGGAGAATAATTTTGTGTTGCATTCAGACAGGCATCCAAATTTCACTGCTATTTCAAAAGACATGTTATTGCTTTACACTTTTAGTCAAGTCTATGGGTATACAATCTACTGCTTTTCAACTAGGTCTAAACCAGCAATAATTCATCCCAACAACAAGCATCATCAAGATCGCTCTTTACCGTACTATGGTGTATTAAAATCAATTAATTCGTATACTGGTATTGTTGAATGGTTTGGATTGGACCTCAAAAACAGACCCAAAAATATGTCAGGTGATGCCACCCCCACCAGTGAAATTCCCAAGAATATTGTAGCTAAAAAACGAGCCTCAGACGAGAAAAAACCTAGAGCAAGGAGAAAAAGCTGTCGTATTTCCTCCAATATTATCGTATAGAATAACCTTCAACGTGGTTAAATTATAATATTCGAGTGGTACTCTCATATTCAAGGTCGAATAAATTCTCTCAAGAATTACATGAGACCTTCGATAACCATCTGATAATGAATAATTTAGTGCTGTAATCTTCTTTATTAATTCAAATAACGAAAAAGGAAATAAAATAAAAATTTTAGGCTAAATATCACTCTTTGATCTTCTTTTTCGTTCAGGTCATAACCTCTTACTGGAAACATCCATTTTTACAATGTCTGAATACAATCAACAACCTTCTCTGCAAGAGCAATTTGCTCAAATGCAAAGGCAAATTCAACAACAGCAAGAAACTATCTTGCTGATGCAGCAACAACAGCAACAGCAACAGCAATAACAACAGCAGCAACAACATCAACAGGACAATCAACAGCAACCATCTTTCACTTATGACTATATGGAGTCGAGCGAGGATTTTTCACACTCTATTCCCACTCGACCAAAATTCGATTGGAACCCTTCGGCAAACCTGGTACATATTATGCACTTGGATCAGGATCTCTTTGTGGAAGTACCTTTATTTGATAGAGAACGTAAGGCACATTTAATCTTACCCACCTATTGATGGTTTGGATTATCAACCTCCAGAGGCGGTTCCCGCGGCCTTTTCTATGATGAATGAACACCAGCATTCACAAGATGGATCTTTGAAATCTGCTCAATATCTTTTGTCTGCTATTTTTCGCCCTTTGGACATTCTCTCGCATGAAATTTACACTGATGATACGCCTAACGCGAAGAAATATTCACTATGGCGGACAGAGTGGCAGCTGTGAATCAAATGGCAGCAAAACTGCCATATTTTTTAAAAAAGAAAATTATAGCCAATAAGAACAGAGCAAATTTTTGCTACAAATGAAGATAATATCATGTAAAGTTGAAAATGCCACAACACCACTTTTAATACTATCAGTCCCTAGTTTAGATGTTATATAAAGTATATCCACGTTTAAACTAGGTTGTTTTATATCAAAATGTTGATAAATTATGAATTTCAAATTGATGGGTTCCTGTCTGAAATTTTTTTTTTGGCGCCTGTGAACCAAATGGCAGCTATGCTGCCATTTTTTGTATTTTTTTTATAACAAATTTTAAACAACTAGTTCCAACAGGATCCTGATAGTCCAGACTTTGTCAATAATGACCTTGAAAGTATGGATAGGGATGAATCTCCTATAAGAGCAGACGTGCTGTAAGTATTTTATCTATTTCTAATTCTTCTCCCAAATGCAATAATTAATTTTTTTATAAGCTCTCCCCCACCAGAGACAACGCCTGAACCTTCGCGTAAAAGAACAAGAAGAAAATTGTGAAGTCATATCTGATTGACATGATTGGTTCGTTCCGAGCATTACCTCGTGAACTAGTGTGTATTTTAGCGTTCTTTTAGCTTACTATTTTTTTTCTCTTTCTTTTAGTTTTATTTATTTCTTCAAATAAAGCGTTTAAAAGCAACGGTAAAGGTATCTATGTTTTAAGAAATAAAGAAAATGCAAAAGAGAATGCTCGGCTTCCACATGTTTGCAATGACTGAAGTAATGAGATTTGAATTTGCAGTGCAAACTAACAGTTTTTTGTCAGATAAAAACTTTTAGTCCATTTTTAACTTTTTCAAGTATACACAGTTTCATATGTTCGGTAGTCTTTGGACTGCCTTGTTCTTATAGGTACTCTTACAACAATCAATCGGTAAAAACCCTTCGAATATTTATATTTTAATTTTATTAACATCTTATTACTTACATGTAGACTATTTCTTCTGTATAACTGATACCCAAACTTGTGTCTATCTCGAAGACAGTGGGTGGAACAATCACAGACATAAAACCTGAAGGCAGGTAACAGTATGTAAAGCTTTTCATTTCTTGCTGTAGTATTATTTTTAATAACGTTTTTATAGAGTATCAATAGAGTCAAAGGTAAGCTAAATTGACACACAACCATCTTGATGGTAGCTCTTGTTGCCACTTTTACAATAATAGACCCTAGTGAAGAGGTTTCAAGAGAAATAAACATAATTATCTTTGTTCAAAGTCCTGAAAAGTCCCAAAAGTCCCCACCTAATTGGAGCTCAGAGCGGTAATAAATAAGACTTATTTGAAAAAATGGCCGGAAATAACTGCAGTTATTTACGGATCAAGTCCCCAGAATGTGACCTGATAACTTGATTTAATTATTTGCATATTATGCTAACCTAAAGTGATATGTTTTTACTTTCTTTGAAATAAACAGTTGGTGGGAATAGTAATGTTGACATGCCTTATGCATTTGACAATGACGAGAACAGAAAAATAAAGAAATATGTATTTTATTATATGTGACAAAAAAAAAAGCTATTCTAACATTTGGTTTGGGTCAGCACTGCTCTCTATTTCGAATATCTTGTTGATATTTTTTGACAGCGAGTGTAGTAAATACCCTTTTTGTGATCTCCTTCTTTCTGCAATGTCTACTGCTGTTCTGGTAGTGATATTGTTTTGGCTTGCATATCGTTCAATTTCGTTTATTATTAATCGACGTCTGTTAAAAAACTTTTTTTCTTTTCTCCATCTGGTACCCCATCTTTTCTCCAAATCCTTAATTGCATGACCACCACATAGACCCTCTGTCCATTCACGCCACAAATCATTGACGGAAACAATTCCTCGACTCATACGATAACAGGGCACGACATTACTGTTGATATTGCCATGAAAAGTCTGTGAATGATCCATCGAATTATAGCCGGAAAGTGAATTAGGTTCGCTTTGTTGAGGTATGGCTGTTGTAGTGATATTTATTCTACCCTGATCCTCCCCTGATCCTCCAGGTAGACTAATTGGTGTATCACAAGACTATCTCACCATAGTAACAAATACTCTAATGTAAATACGGAACATATAAGAATCACCGATACAACAAATACTAATCACCGACTTAACAAACATGAACATATAATATATATACAAGAGCAAATTAAGCATTTAATAAAGGATTATCTTATATTAATTATTGTCTCTTAGACATCGGATATTACACTAATGTTCAGGCTTATACTCGCTTGGCCTGTGACAAGCCTGGTAATATAATCTATAATCTTTTCTTGAGATGCCGATTGTGTATCTAATCGTGTCGAAAGATCATGGTGCATGCATTTGATTTTGTCTTCCAAAATTGGCACGCAGCGTTGCAACAAAGCATTTACAGGATCATTGTCTTCTTGGGCGACGATGAGCATGCGCCTGTAGACAAAAGTTTTTTATGAGTACATTATATCATATTGATTATTGCATAAATCTGAACTTACTCCCTGTAGTCTGTAAAAAATTCAAGCGAAAATAGACTATTTTGCCAAAGTGGGTGAGTAGGAAACTTCTCAATCATAAAGACTGCGTCCTGGATAATGGTTTTTCTAAGCATAAACAGCAGTTCGAAAAAAGCTTTAGCTGCGACTGTTACTTCCATTTCATCGTTGTTGTTTGGGTTTGCTTGCTTTGCTGTTAATCTATCGTGCCATACATCAAGATCAGGAAAGATCATTTTACAAAGAGATTCAGGTGGATCAACACTAGCTCTTGGTAAATAAAATTGTCCTGATTTTGAAATGGTTAATTTTGTTGAGGATGTCATAGATTATATTAAAGGAATCATCACATTACATAATAATGGTTGATCAAGTATAAATATTCATGGCTCACGCATTGCCCCACTTGTTATCATCAGAACCGTTGGTGTCTGTGCACAAGGTGATTCACCTTGTGACGAGTAAAATATTATAATACCATAAAAGTATATACAATCCCATAGGCGGAATATTCGGTTACTGAATATTACACGCACTAAACTTTCTCTTTGGCATTTACGTAATGTCATCTGCGGAGATGAATTTAGATCCTCACGTATTTTGTCTTTACTTTGTAAGGCAGGAATTGCTTCATAACATATTTATTTAAGCAGATATTACGTATAGCATTATATCATATTCCTCTAACGCGTCACATATATTATCCGAAAGCCATCTAATCATTTAGTATAAATACCTGTAGTTTTTGCTAGTAGAATTCCCTAATCTAAATTTTCTCAAAATAAAAGATATACAAAGTTCTAACAGTATTTTCTTTTGTTACCCTAATTTACATTTTTATCTCCATCCCAAACAAATTTTATAGAAAAGAAAGAAATGTTTTTAACGAACCTTGCTGAACAGTGAATCCGGCCATCACCCTCATTACTTCTCTTGGTAAACCAGTCAAATAGGCACCGTTCATGGTTTTATTGTTCCATCTACCTAAGCGCCTTATTTGGTCTTCACTTACTACAGCTAAGTCGGCCATTCTTGCTGCAGATCCACGATTATATATGTGTCTTTTTCTAGGTAAATATTTGGGCCCCCTCTAATCCTCTGGCTACTGCATCACGGTGGCTGGCATAAGCCCATACTTTAGTTGTATCAGAGTCACTTGATTTGAATAGCTTGATTCTATACCAATTTTCAGAAGTTGTGAAATCAGGAAAAGGCTCGTTTTCAACATGAAATCTCCAGAATAGATACAAGCCAAAAATTATAACAGGGCAAATCTCTACTTGGGTGCTACGGATACAGCCTGTCAGTTCAAGACGATTATTTTTGTTTGTTTTTCCTTGTCTTAATATCACAACTAAAGCAGGACACTTGATATCAGGTCGAACACTTTCAGAATCCAAGTTAATCGTTTGGAAATCGGTCAATTCGGCATTTCTAATCGATTCTCCTCTCAACAAAAAGTAGTGAGAAAACAAAAAAGCCAGTGCATCACGTAAATTCTCTCCGTGGTTTCGTTGTCCATTTAAGTAAAACTGAACAATTTTTGAGACTTGGTCCAAAGAAGTATAACCATCAGCTAAAGTTTCTTCTCCACGATCCTCACAGTTTTCACGAGACACTTCAAATTCTTTCATTTTTGAACTTTTGATCAAGCCTAAAACAGTTGCTCTTGGATGCTCATTACAATTGATCTTTTTTTGAACTTGGGTCTTGTAAAGATCCGTGATTGCTGCGATATATTGCTCAAGAGTTGATGTTTTAATCTTTTTTGGAGCTGTAGGAACTTTGAACTTCTGGCGAGAGTTACGGCCCAGTACCTATAATCAAATAACCCTTTGTAAATACTCTGATATGAGGTAATGTATCAATAATAATGTTTTTATTTACCTGATCACGTAAAAAGTAGTTAAGTTTTGTACCAGATACAATGCTTCTTTTCAGTTCGTTTTCGTCAGTGAAAGTTTCGTTTGCCCACTTTATAAATTCATTGGTCTTGGATGCATATGCCTTTTTTGTGGTCATTGGTCGACAAGCTAATGTTTCTTGAGCTGTCAAAGTAAGGGATCTAGCCATGTTATAATGTACAGATCCATTTCCCTCGCTGGTAGAGCTGCTGGCTCCAGAAGAAGAGTTGGTTGAATTTTGAGCACGATACATCGATTAAAAAGAGATATTATTAAAAAATAGATACTTTTTATTTTATTTTTACAAAATTAAAAGGGTCTTTTATACTGTTTTAAAATTATATACATCGGTGTTCTGCCAAAGTAGTGAAGAATAGCGAGATTAAGGTCAAATGCAAGAATCAAAATTGCCTTTTTATTTATTTATCCTGTTGACCTTATTTGGCTGAAGTCCCAAAATAGCTGGGGACTTGTGGCTGAAACTCAAATAAGCGACCTGCAAATAAGTCCTCATTATTATTCAATAGTATTACTTGCCAAAACCATCGTTTGTACTCGTCAGTATCGTTCCAATTTTTGGACCGTAACCGCCGGTCTAACTTTTTCAATTTTTTTTAAAAAATTGGACCGATAAAACGTTTCACAGTGCACGTTTACGGTCTTTCCAAAAAATGTACACTATGGCGGAAAACTTGGTAACGATTCGTCGAAATTTGGTGACAAAACGTACAAGTTTTACAGGTAAATACTTGTTTGAAAAATAGCTGGCATCAATTTTTTGCGTACAAATTTGTTTGAAAGCG